>ML794392.1:36229-47141 GCA_009831015.1 Picea engelmannii
GTCAAATCATTTTCCCCCCACTCGCAACTTAACATTCACACATCCCAAAAATTAATCTATGGACATAAAAAATTCCGGACCCCCCGTGCTTTTCGAACTTTAACAGAGGGGGGGGGAGGGGGGTCCGGGGTCCGGGGTCCGAAATAGTGGTATTGGGAGGGAAACTTGTCACCTCCAGGTGATTTCAGACCCCCCCTCTCAATACAACTTACCACCTCAGGGAGGGTCTGGACTACCACTTACCTCTCCAAAACCGCCCTCCCCCATTTTCACAAAACCGTTGTTTTTCCAGTTTTGACCAGTTTTCTTCCGAAGAGGATTCTCAGCAAGTCAAAACGAATTTTTAAAAACCGAGAGAGGTTTTTCTCCATAATGGGATGAATAACAAAAACCTCTCTCAGTTTTTTCATATGTTCCATGATCAGGGAGAATTGAATCCATCTTCAAGACCCTTTTTTCCAGATTTTCATTTTTCTGTTAAAGTCTTGATTTTGCGGGAGCTGTTACAGCGAGTTGGAGGTGAATTTGGAGAAACCAAAGGAGTTTTTTGTCCATAAAATCTCCATATAAAATAAAATCCTTCATTTTTTTCCCAGATTCCATCATTGAAGATAAACAGATGTCTGTGCGGACCCCTTTTTTGCAGAAATTCAACCCGTCTTTCATGGCAGACAATTTATGATTTTTGGGGATTTGTTGCTATTTTTGGCCGAGGCGGTTGAATCTGACTTCCAAAACTTTTGGGGGGATATATCCTATTTATTCATATGATTTTAATGTAAGGGGGGTTGATTCTGGCACCCGAGAATGGGAGGGACCATGATTGAACTTTGTATTAGAGCTCACAGAGCTTTTTGTATTTCATCAATCCAATAATATAGTCGCAGTAGTTACAGGATTCTTGTGTCAAATCCATTGGTGAAGTTTTTCTCATTGTGATTTTGTTTTCCTCTGTTTTCATATATGTTTATCTTCTCTATTGTTTTAAAGATATTTAATATCAGGATTTGTGTAAAAACAACTTGTTCCCAGCTTAAAACAATGTCAATGTTTTTCCACTGAAAGTTAAACGCATAATTCTTTACTCCTCTGTCTTTAATTTGAATTCTTAACATTTTCCCCCTCTGTCATACCTCAAGCTTATGAAGAATCTAGTGATTTTCCTACCTTTCCCTGTAAGGCTGTCTGTAGAACTTGTTTTTGATTGAACTTCAAACTGTGACCCCATTACCTAATGGCCCTTTTTCTCCTGCTCCAACAAAACGAATTAAAAAATCCAAACTCTGAACCCATGTACAGTATAGCTAGCCTAATATCCTATTCCAAATAAAGATATATCAGATAGAGATATCCCTCTCTGATTCTTAGAGGGCTAGATCCAAGACTCGAAGTGGTTTTGATGTTGCCTCTGTGACTGCCTCCATAGCCTTGGGCAAATTACAGAGTGATAACATAATGGTGACCATACTGGGGAACTTTTCCCAGTAGTACACTTCAAATCTCTAGATATGATCATTGATGGTGGACAGTGAGTAGACACAAGAAGGCTGAGATCATTCACCCGACGACTCCAATCAACTGCAGACAGTGTTGACTCAAAGACTCCACTGGAGGAAGAACTTGAAGCATGACCAAGAAGCCTAGAAAGACCAGGTACTCAAGCTCAAATTGTATTCATGATATTATTGGTTTCATCTGCAATTACTTTCTCTCTTATCATGATCCTGGTCCAGAGTATATTGTTGAAGTTCAGGATGACCATTTTCAACCTGATGAACCTCAAAGGATTGAGCCCATTCCCATAGCTCTGGTACCCACTCCTACACCTATAGGAAGCCTTGATAGACATAAGCCTCCTGCTTTATTTCCTACAGATGTAAAGATCTTTGATACATATGTGAAAAGTCCAGATTCACAGGTCAAAATTCCAACCTATTATAAGCCCCTTGCTTTACCTCCTATACTTGAGAAAATCTTAGACAGATACAAACCTCTAGATTTGTCTCCTATTCTCCATGACCTCCCTGTCAATTACATCAACAATTTGCCTAGGTTTGATGGAGAAAATGTGAAGATCACTGCTGAAAAGCATATCCAAAGTCTTGAGGATTATCTTGACCTTTATGAGGTTGAAGATGATGATGTCTATATCAGGATGTTTGCCTTGTCTTTGCAAGGAAAAGTTAAAAATTGGTTTTAAAATCTCCCAGATGCAAGCAATAACAATTTCCATCAATTTGTGCAAGTTTTCCTAGATCGATGGGTGATCATGAGAAATGTCTTTCTCATCCTAGAAGAATATGACCATTTGAAAAGACAGTCAGGGGAGACAGTACCTCGGTTTTCAGCAAGGTTCAATAAGATATATCATGCAATGCTTGCTGATATAAGACCACCCCCAGAATCAACTCATTTTCATTTCCCAGATGCCTTCGATCCTGAGATGGCATTCCAATTAAGAGAAAGGAACACTGCAACTCTCGAAGAAATGCAGAACATTGCAGTTGATGTGGAGGCCAACTTGTTGATCAAAAGGTTAAAGGTAAAGAACAAAGAAAAGGAACAGTTGAAGTCATCATAAGCTAAACTGGACATTTTGGCTAGCGCCATGGAAGAGATGATGCAGAAGATTAGCAGGAAAGATGAGCTTGTTTTCCAAAGACATCATGTTCCATTGATTTCAGAGAAAGAAAAGGTCACAGTTCCCAAACATTTTGCAACTCACCCTTGGTACCATGGTTTGGATAATGATTCTTTCATGTATTCAATTCACAATACAGTCAAAGATGAAGTTCCAACTCATCTTGTTGAAGAGCCATCAGTTGATATGATGTGCATGTTTGTTGACTTTTCTTACTGGCATAATCTACCCAAGTGTGATTAGTATGATGATGATCATGAGGCTAAAATAGATGTTGATTGTTCGAAGCAACCAACAACATGTCATTGGCAGGAAGAAGATCAGTTACAGCTCAGATATGACAATCAACCTCTACCCGACAATCATGACAACGATGAGGAAAATGCAGAAAAATTCAGAGTAAGGGAAAAATCTTTGCCCTTATGTTTCTCATCTTTTCAATTTATGAAAAGAAACTCTAGGCAAGTTGTAAATATTGAAGACAAAAAATTTGTTGATGAGTTAGTAAAGGATGTCATTGATAACATGGGACCTATTTTAGACCCAAAATCATAGTCACTAATTTCCCTTTATTTTCAAAGTCCAGATGGAAGTCCAGAGCTCGAAACAAGATTTGAAACAGTGGAATGTAATTCTGTCCCATTAGATTATAATTCATTTCAAATTTTGAAGGAGACTCTTGAACAAGTGTTGAAGGATAAATACATAAAAAGTCAAGAAATTTCATTTGAATCAATGCAGCAATCTTGTCAGTCTTTTCAGGATCCAATAGTTGATCGGTTGGATGACCCGTGTGGTCAAAATCATTCTTCATTTGCCAGTCATGAGATGGAAACATGTTATGATATTGACATGATCAAGCAGTCAGTTACATGGGTGTGTTTAGCAGAAGCATCATTTCATAACCCATCAAAAAAGTTGCAGCCATGTCTGGAAGTGCATGAGGATGCAAATAACATAACTTCAACATCAAATCATGAAGTTGAGTTGGTTAAATTTGAATATCCAATAATAGGTCAAGTTTATCTTGATCTAGTGGCTATTTATATGGATAAATTGTTCATCACAGGTCCACAATGCATTCCCAGTATTTATGTTATGTGTCATGTTTATCAAGCCCCTTGTGATGAGGATCAGGATGGAAAGCATTTCATGATGCCTATGCAAGTTCTATTTCTGATATTGTTTGAAAACATTGAAAGAGAAGAGTTGTTAGACAAGTTTCTTGACTGGCTGCATTGGCATTATTGTATCATTTAGAATGACAAAATTATCAATAGCATAGGGTAGGTAGGAGAATGTGAATAATCTCAGCATTCTGAGCATCTCTTTTTCAGCAGTGTTCATTTTTATTTGGTTTCAGTTGCAAGATCAAAACAGGTACAGGTTGCAGAATAAGATTTTGGGATCAGCCCAATGAATAAAGCACCGGTCTGCATGTTCAGAGTTCAGTGGTTCTTGACACCTCCTGAAAGAAGATTCCATCCCCAGGTGGAGCCTATTTTAGAGTCCTATAATCATAGGTAACCTGATTCTTCAGTTGTTATTTGGCGTTGCCCCATGATGAAGACATCTGACTTGCTAGTCTCTCGGTTATTTCCATTTCCCCTCCATCCATTTCTCCCAATTCTCCATCACCCTGCTGCATCCTTCATCCACCGTTGCACTCTCACTCCCTTGTCCTTTTGACCCATTGAGTACGTCTCGCCCGCCACTCATCCCTGAATAAACAAACTTAGGATAGAAAACATTAGGTTAATAATAAATTATTAGTGACAATTTTTTATCCATATGGATATCTGTGGCCACCCACCTTTTCCAACTGGCTCAAAACAGTTTTCTGACAATTTTGGCAATTTACTATTTTTAGCAGTTTTAACTTTCGGGACCGTTTTGAGGGCCTAAATGAAGGTTTTTCGGGATAAATCTCTTTAATGATATCCAAAGGCATGATTGAGCCCCCAAAATGAATCTCCTCGACGATACCTTTCCAACGGGATATCACACGCCTAAAATAGAGATCATATGCAAAAGTTACGACCCCGGGAAGTTGATGTACTAACTTACCCAAACGGGGCCCACATGACTTTTGGCGCTTCATCTCCTAGGGTTTGGTTTTTGGATGTCTAGGGTTTTGGGAATTATTTATTATTTTAAAAATGCCTTTAGAGCCTCATTTTAACCTTCTTCTTTTGAATGTGCACTTTCGTCACATCTCTTCTCAAAGATAAGCTGCCACCATTCCAACAAGCTTGTTTCCACTGCATTTTACAGTTTCAACTTATTTCGTTATTGAATAGAAAACCAATTTTATTGTATCTCTGTTATTTTGTGTTAAGCACCTATTAATAATCTGTATTCATTTCGTTCTGCTCATAAAATCTGGATCAGTGGTATCAGAGCGGTCTACTCCTTGTCATCTTAATGCATGTCCCCAACGAGGTTGGAGTACAAAGAGTTGGGTCTCAAGCTTATTTCTCTTGAGGAAAGAAGCTCTCGCATGCCCAAGCGACCTCCCAAGGCAGGAGAAAAGAAATATGATGGGACAGGAGATCCTTTCAAACTGTTGATTGAGGAATCCCTCACGCAACAGAGGAACGAGATGATGGATAGTTTTGCGCAAATCCTTCGGCGGCTACCAACAGGCGACGCATCTTCTTCGAACGGAGGTGTCGCCCCTTTCAAGGTAGAAATAAACTTTGATATTCCTATATTTGAAGGTCAGATAGACGCAGATGCTATAGACAAGTGGTTGAATCTACTAGAAGGGTATTTTTCTGTCCATAACTTTTCAAATAAAGAAAAGATTACTTTTACGCTCCTCAAATTCGTTCCCCATGTCAAAGATTGGTGGGAAAATTTCTGTGATCAAAAGGAAACAGAGGAAACCTCATTATTTTCAGTCACGGCCACCTGGAAATCCTTCAGGGATGTTATTAAGGAACAATACTACCCTGTCGGAAGTTATGACGACCTGTATACCAAATGGACCACACTGCGGCAAGAAAGAGACCAAGCAGTGCCAGATTTCACAAATATCTTCCATACCTTGCGCACCAAGTTGGGTATCAAAGATTCGGAGCGACATCTGGTGCTCAAGTATCGCGTTGCTCTTCATAGATACATCCAGACTGAAATGGAATTTCTAGACATCTCATCCTTGGGCGCGGCCTACCGATATGTCGTCAAAATCGAGCAAAATCTCAAACAAAAGACGTGACAATTTGGGCCTGGGAACCCCTCACAACAAAATCCAGGAAAGGGTGGCCCCAACCCACCGAACAAAGGACAGAGCAAAGATGGTCAGTATTAGGACAACCAATCCAAGCTGCAAGAAAAGAAGGACACTAGAAAGACAAAGAAAGATACTGGGAAGTGGTGCGAATTCCATAAGAGCCCTTGGCATAACACTGCTGACTGCCGCTCAAAGCAGTTGTTGGTGGTCGAAGTGAAAGCCTCTGAATCAGATGTAGATTATGACTCTGATCTAGAACCAGAAAGGGGAAGACGGATCATTGATGCAGAACCCAGTTCCACCATTGCTACCACCAAGCTCCAGCCTGGTGAACCAGACGAGCCAGAAGAAGGAGAGTGCCTCTTCCATTCACAGGTGTGGGTAAAAGGCACCCCGCTGCACTTCATCGTTGATAGCGGTAGCTAGAAGAACCTCATCTTAGCAGAGGTCATTAAGCAGTTGGCCCTGCCAACAATGCCGCACCCACAACCGTACACCATTGGATGGCTCCACCAAGGAAGCTATCTCTGCATTATCCAACAGTGCCGACTATCGTACGGCATCAAGCCCTTCAAAGATGAGGTATTGTGTGATGTTGCTCCTCTTGAAGTTTGTGATGTTCTTTTGGGCCAACCTTATTTATGGAAACATCATGTTGTATACGAGTCTAGGCCTCGTATTGTTATTATTACTTTGAACAAGAAATTGTACAGGATACCCGAGGCAGTCCCACCTAGTGCTATTTCCTTGATCTCTGCTAAGCAATGCAGGAAGGTCATCTCTCAGATGAGGAAGTTTGTCTTCTTCATGATTTGCTCTCAAAATAAGTGAAAGATCACAACCACATCCAAGGTCTCTGTGGTCAACCTCTCCACACAACAAAAGCAAGTAGATAAGGTCATGGAAGAATACTCGGATATCTTCTCCTCACCTATAAGGGTACCTCTGCACTGCCAGGTCAAGCACCCCATCGATCTGACCCCTGGCGCACCGCTGCCCAATGGGCCAGTCTATCGTCACTCTTTGTTAGAAAATGAGGAGGTCAAGTGACAGATCCAAGAACTTCTCCACAAGGGGCACATCCGCCCTAGCTCATCACCTTGTGGGAGCCCAATCATGCTGGTACAGAAGAAAGATGGAACATGGCAACTATGTATTGATTACCGGGCTCTGAATAAATCACAGTTAGAAACTGATACCCTATTCCCTGAATCGATGACCTCCTTGATCAACTCATGAGGGACAAATACTTCAGTAAGATTGATCTGAAGTCTAGCTACCACCAGGTACCGATAGAACAGACAGATGTATGGAAGACCACCTTCAAGTCAAAGGAAGGCCTTTTTGAATGGTTGGTCATGCCCTTTGGTTTGAAAAATGCTCCAACCACTTTCATGAGGATGGTGGACGATAGCCTGGGACCATTCACCAATACTTTTGTAGTGGTGTATCTGGATGACATTCTAATTTACAACAAGAATTGGGCCAAACACTTGCAGCATATTCAGCAAGTTCTGCACACCCTGTGGCAGCACAAGCTATACGCCAACTTGGAAAAATTGTCCTTCAGCATGGACAGGGTCCATTACCTGGGCTACATCATTGATAAACATGGTGTACATGTGGATCCAGCCAATATCCAAGTCATTAGTGACTAGCCAACCCCAACAACACTCATTGAGCTTCGAAGCTTCTTGGGCCTTTCCAATTTCTACCGCAGGTTCGTGTTGGGTTTCTCCCATATTGCATGGGCCCTCAGCCAAATAAACAGAGGTGGTGGTAAGGAAAAATTTGCATGGGGATGGTCCCAATAATAAGCGTTCGATGATTTGAAGAAGCACTTGTGCTCAACCCCAATACTTTCACTACCAGACCTGCAACATCCTTTTGAGATCGAGACAGATGCTTCAGACTATGTTGTGGGCGTCATTCTCACCCAGCACGACCACCCCGTGGCCTATCATAGTGAGACATTGTCAAATACTGTCTGTAAGTACCCTACTTAAGAAAAAGAAATGTACTCCATTGTGAAAGCATGTCTCCAGTGGAGACATTACATTCTTGGGAAGGAGACAGTCATCCACACTGATCATAAGCCACTGTATTTCATGCAGACGCAGGGAAAATTGCAAAATGACCACCATCAAAAGTGGTCCACATACTTGCACAATTCCACCTCAACATCAAGTATAAAACAGGAAGCACCAATCACATCGTTGATTTCCTCAGTAGACCTCCAGTCATGGCACTCACCACGGTGCTAGACTCTTGCGGCCATGAGACCTTTGGATGGCCCCAACTCTATGAGACAGACCCTGACTTTGCCACCACCTACCAAATGTTGGGTGCAAACGTAGTTGTCGATAATTTCCATCTTCGGGAGGGGTTGTTGTGTCATCTGGGCCACATCTGTGTTCCATCAAGTGAGTGAGCGCAACTGATCTGGGAAGCCCACTATAGTTGAGTGGCAGGAGACTTCAGCGTTGAAAAGACAATGGTGATGCTACATAAACATTTCTACTAGCTGAAACTTCGACAGGAGGTCAGCAAGTATATCAGGTCCTACACTGCCTGTGCTATTGCCAAACCAACCACTAAGAAACAGTTCTTGTACACCCCTCTTCCTACTCTTGACAGGCCATGGGAATCCATCTCAATGGACTACATGTTGGGCCTCTCATCCACCAAGCAGGGAAATGACTATGTTTTTGTGGTTATTGATCGCTTTTCTAAGATGGCGATTCAAGTTGCCTGCAAGAAGAGCATCATAGTAGAGGCCACTGCCAAGCTCTTCTTTGAACGAGTCTGGGTACATTTTGGAATCCCACAAACCATTATCTCAGATCAGGATAGTCGATTTATTAGCACATTCTGGTCGATCCTCTGGTCACTGTTGGACACCAAGCTCACCAAATCCACGGCCTTCCACCCCCAGACAGATGGCCAAACCGAGGTTGTAAATTGAATGATTGTGCGTATCCTTCACATGTATAATTCAAAGCACCCTCGCACATGGGATGAGATCCTTCCCTATGTCTAGCATAGCTACAACTGAGCTTTTCATAGCTCAACCGGCCACAACCCCTTTCAAGTGGGGTTGGGATTCCAACCATTGGGACCCAAGATGTTGCACTTCCCCTTGCGGTCACCTTGACCGACTCATCTCCTGCTCCAACTGAAGCTGACAAAGCCACCAGGTTCATTGAGCAGATCCATCACATCCGCCAATAGGTTCATGATATCCTACATAAGTCCAATGACAAGTACAAACAACGCCATGATCAACATCGGGTGTCGCATAAGTTTCAGGTGGGCGACAAAGTTTGGTTGCACTTGCAGAAAGAACGCCTTATAGGACCCCATTGGAAGATTCTCCCACTCCATTATGGGTCGTACACTATCACCAAGGCCATGGGGGATAATGCTTTTGAGCTCAACATTCCTCCTTTTTTTGGTCTGCACCCAATGTTCAACGTGGATCTCCTTCGCCCTTATTTCCCACCATTATTGGACACCTCAGAAGTAGAAGAATAACTGACACCAACAGAGCTCAACCCTGACTGCCTACAATAGGAATCCAATGATCATATTGTGGACAGACAGAGCAAGGGCACTCGACAACAAAGGATCCAGCTTTATCTAGTCCTCAAAGAAGGGCAGCTTGCACCAGGGCAAGTGGCTCACCCAGGGCCAAATTTAGCAGAAATTTCCTCATCTGATGGGGGAAATAAATGCAATGGATGCCATTTCTTCCTAAAGAGGGAGGATTTATCTAGATGGATATCGATGGCCACCCACTTTTTCCAACTGGCTCAAAACAGTTTTCTGACAATTTTGGCAATTTACTATTTTTAGCAGTTTTAACTTTCGGGACCATTTTGAGGGCCTAAATGAAGGTTTTTCGGGATCGAGCTCCTCAATGATAGCCAAAGGCATAAATGAGCCCCCAAAATGAATCTCCTCGATGATACCTTTCCAAGGGGATATCACGCGCCTAAAATGGAGATCGTATGCAAAAGTTATGACCCTGGTAAGTTGATGTACTAACTTACCCAAACGGGGCCCACATGACTTTTGGCACTTCATCTCCTAGGGTTAGGTTTTTGGATGTCTAGGGTTTTTTTCATTCTTGCTTATTGTAAAAGGGCCTTCGGAGCCTCATTGTAACCTTCTTCTTGCGAATTCATGCTATCGTCACATCTCTTCTCAGAGATAAGTCGCCACCATTCCAACAAGATTGTTTCCGCTGCATTTTACAGTTTCAGCGTATTTCGTTATTGAATAGAAAACCAGTTTTACTGTATCTCTGTTATTTTGTGTTAAGCACTTGTTAATAATCTATATTCATTTCATTCTGCTCATAAAATCTGGATCAATTTTTAAGATTAATTAGTGTAATAAAAAAATATTAATTAAATTAATGTAGTTAGATTAATAAGCTAGGTTAATCTTGTTTTTTGTTTGTTTGTTAATGTGGCCAAACCTGTTGGCATCGGGATTAACCTGTGGCTTGAGAAACCGCAACTCAGGAGCATCTAAGCCATCAAAATCACTTGGGGATCGCACCCGGCCTGAGCCACACCAACCCTTAACATGGTTGGATTTTTTGTCCCCGCAGGTTTCGAACTGGTGACTTTTGAACATAGAGTGGCTTAACAACACACTCCGTCACCGACTGTCCTACACCTCAGGGACTAATAAGCTAGGTTAATCTTGTTAGTAAATAATTAATTATTAATTAATTAATTAATTAACTAATAATTAAGTTAGTGTTTAGGTTAATTTAGGTTAGTGCTAAACATTAAAATAAAACAACATTAAACATTAATTAATATAAAACATTTAATAAAAAGCATATAAAAAATTAAAAACCAAATATAATAAACATAACACAAAAAATTAAAAAACATTAAAAAACATACACGAAAACAAAACATATATTAAAACATTAATGAATAAATAATAATAAAAAAAACAAAAAACAAAAATAAACATAAAACAATTAAAAAACAAATATGTATATATATATATATATA
>ML794392.1:85426-110030 GCA_009831015.1 Picea engelmannii
TTTAAGAAAAATGGCTAAGTAAAGGATATGCAAGAAATAAGAAAAATGACTAAGGATGGACTAATATACACAAACGTTGATCAACGAATGAGGATCAAAACCTACCAATACTCCTAAGGAGGAAATGAACTTGCATTTTTCTTGTGAGGAACCCTAAATTTCCCTCCATGATTTATAAGGAATTTCATCTCCCTGGATCTTGAAGTTGGTTGGCTACATCAAGCAGCGAAAAGTAATTGTTTTTTTGGTAGTGGAAACATCCACAAGTTTATCCATAAGAGAGTTGTAGGGAAAAATCCATTGTATTTTTTTGCATTTTGTAGGTATCACATAGTGACACATTAAAGTCAAACCCAAAATTGGCATTTGGATATAAATTGTTGATTCCTCAAATGGAGCTTGAGCACAACACTCAAAACACCCTTGTAGGGCTCTCATGGGGAAAAAGTAGGGGTGGAACCTAGGGTATGCTTAAATCCCTAAATTGCTAATTGAGGGGTTAGTTGATTAGTTGAACAAGTCAATGGAGGATTTCAACTTATGGGTACTAATCCTCTAATTATGTGCATGAAATTTTTTAAATGCATCATACATTAGCGATTAAGTTTCATTAAATGCTTAATTAGAATACAAGCTTGGTCCTAATCAGATATGTAGGTCAGATTTAGGTGCAAAAGTGAACTGATATTTGTAATAAAAATATATGCCATCTGTCAAACAATTAAAATAAGAGCTACGACATTAATAATCAAAGTTAAAATAGTGTTGGAAATGCCAAAATCATATTGCATGTACAATGTTAAATGCATAATATAGCATCAAACTATGTCAAATTATATTTATGCAACTAATTGTCAACATTAGTGGACTATAAGTATGGAAAATTGCTCATAATTATTGAATACATCATGGATATGCAAAATAATTAGTCAAATAGAATAAAAATGAAAAAAATAAAATAAACTTGCAAACTAAGCAAACAATTGTGAAACAAATAAAATACAAAGAAAAAAAAAAGTGTAGGTATTTCTAAATAGTTTTACTTCATAAACGAAGTTTTTTATACAATCAATAGTAACCCAAATAGTTCTAACAATTGGCATGGATTCCATTAAACATAATGTTTATGAGACCATATACTATTCACACCCATTTAAATCCAAGTATGATAAATCCCTAGACAACATAGAGCCTTTATTAACTCCACACTTAGATTGTTTGAAGGGTATCTACGATCATGGAAGTGTTATTCATATAGAAATTTGTAGATAAATACATATATGAAATAAATAAATAGAATTACCTCTAGAGAGAAGAACCTATGGTTTCATTCTAGTTCTTGACCTTAGATTGTAGCATGTCTACCATTTTTAGGGCTATTAGGGTATGTTGAAGCTTAGTCTGGGCATGAAAATACGGTCTTGGTTTACGATATGTGTGGATAATGGTTTCCTTTCCCATTATATAGTGCTTCCACTTCTTAACAAATTGAACCAGGGCCTTGAGTTCCTTATCACAGTTAGTTTAGTTCAAGACTCCCCCATGAAACATTTCAGAATTATAGCATATCGACTTACCTCCTTGCATAAAAATTGCTACCATAGCATACCCACTTGCATCCATATCCACTTTGAAAGGATTCTACAAGTTAGGCAATGTGAGAACTGGTTCTTGAATAACTTTTTTTTTAGATCATAAGAATCTTTCTGTTGATTCTTTCCCCACTAGAAACTCATACCACTCGATGTTATGGAGTGGAGTGGTGTAGCTACCATTGAAAAAGATGCTATAAATTTTTGTAGGTACTATGTTGCCCCAAAAAATATCCTAACTTTAGTGAAATTAGTAGGAACTGACCATTTTTATGATGGCCTCCATCTTTGTGGGATCTATCTTGAGCTCCCCTCCACGAATCACATATACCAAATACACCAAGGATTACTGAGAAAACTCGCATTTCTTGAGGTTATCCAGTATTTGGTGCATTTTTAGAGTCTTTAACACATGTATGAGATGTGACATGTTCTCCTCCTAGGTAGAGCTATTAACCAATATATCGTCCAAATACACTATAACAAATGAATCTAAATATGGGAACAATACATCATTCACTAATGTCGTAAATGTAGCTGGTGAATTACATAAACCAAATTGCATGACCAACCATTCATACAAACCTTGTCTTGTCTTGAAGGCAGTCTTCTAGGTGTCTTACTGTTTGACACATACCTAGTGGTATCTCAATTTGAGATCAAACTTGGTGAAGTACTTGGCATGTTGCAACTAGTCCAACAAATCATAGATCATGGGTAAAGGGTAAAAATTCTTGAATGTAATATTGTTCAAAGGTTTGTAGTTGATACACATCCACCAAATCTCATCCTTCTTGGGTACTATGATAATAGGTGACCCAAAAGGTGAGGTTCTTGGTAGAGTTACTCACTGCTCTAGCAGCTGCTACAACTATTTCATCACTTCATCTACTTCTAGAATGGACTGTCTATACAACCCAATATTAGGTAATGGGGAGTCAAGAAACAGTTGTATCTCATGCTCCACTTCCCTCTTAGGTGGTAACCCTTTAGGATCCTAGAACACAAATTTGCATGCATGTAGAAACTCCTACAATTGATGCTTTTTTCTCTTTTGTATGTCCCTCCAGGGATGCCCTTTCTCTTACTGATTCATCACCCGACCAATTATCTTGTAAGAAAAGAAAAACATACTTCTTAA
The DNA here is from genome assembly GCA_009831015.1 of Picea engelmannii. Classification (NCBI taxonomy): domain Eukaryota; kingdom Viridiplantae; phylum Streptophyta; class Pinopsida; order Pinales; family Pinaceae; genus Picea; species Picea engelmannii. Next base: position 88,160 of record ML794392.1, read on the forward strand.
TTAAACTAATCAACATTTTGGCTTGGTTGGCACTTACCAGAAAGACTTCCCATCCTTGATCAATTGGTACTGGTTTTCTCTCCTCATGAAGATGTCATCCCTCATAAACATGTAGGGGATTCCAAATAGTACTCCAAACACGTCAAGGGGTACTACATCGACTAACTCCACTTCAACAATAAAATATGAACTTACATCAAATTTGATCTTACACTTTTTGTGACCTTGATATTTGCATACTTGTTTACCCACCCCAATGGATATAGGCTAGGATGATCATGAATCTCCAATCCAATTTTGTTGACCAAATCGGCTACTATGAGATTGGATTATGAATCAGAATAGAATAGAACATCTACCTTGGTCTTCTTGACTTAAATCTTGATATGAAAGAGTTTTTTCATCTCCTTTTCTTCCTTGTGATGAAGGCTACTCAAATTCACCTCCTTCTGCACTGAAGTGTAGGAAATCTTCTCATCCACATCTAAGTTTATCTCTACATGATTGCTTGAATATGTGGCTAGAAGGTCCTTATTCTTATCATACTTCTTACGGTTTATAGGGTTCAAATCAGGATGTAGTTTCCAACACTTTTCTTTAGTGTGACTATCAATATTGCAATGGTTACAATGGTTACTTGGATTATTTCACTGATGTGAAATGGATGGCATCTTCTTTTCTTTCCCTTTCCACTTCTTCTTCTCCTCCTTGGAATCATCTTAGTTCTCTTTTTGTTTGGAACCACTTGGTTTTCCTTTTTTATGGCCTATATTTTCCAGGCGTTGTGCTTGGACACATGCCTCATCAACTATCATGGACTCGAAGAACATCACTTGATTTCGCAAATGACTGTGTAGACCCCCCAGATACTTGAGGAGTACATTTGGGTTCTTGGGAGAGATACCCAAAATGATAGCCATCTTTATGAATTCGGTGTTTTACTCATGCACACTCTACCATTGCCTTTGTCTGAAGTAATGTCAATGGATCCATTGGTCCTCTACATACTTGATAGGGTAGAATTGGGACTTAATTAGGTTTTGAAATCTTCCCACTTAGTTACTGACAAATCTCCCTCCAACCTAAGAATCTCTATGTGGTTTTCCCACCGGGTTAATGTATGGCCCTCTAATTTCAATCAAGAAAATGGAATCTTATTCTCTCATCTATATTGTGAACAATGAAATAGACCTCTAATTTCTACAACCAATGATTCAACTTTACTGCATCAATATCACCTTGGTATGGCTTGATATCCACTTTTGCTTCCATTTTAAATAAAGACTATGAAGGGGTAATGGCTATGGAACTTGGCTTGTCTTTCTCAGGCTCTTTCCTCAACTCATTTTATGGGTCTTCATTATCTCTTGGTTTCCCCTATGATCCGATCTCTAAGTTGGAGCCTCCAACCTCCCTGAACAATTTGAGATTGTTTGCCAAAGCTACCATGAGGAGGGTCATATTGTGAGAGATATCAATGAATTTCTCTTCCAGCCTTGCAAATCTCTCTTTTGTTGGATCTTGAGGGTTGTTGTGAACAAACGCATCTGTAATGGCTAGGGTTCTATGACTTTCTTCTTAAGCATATTCATGAATCTTGCAACTTCCCAAAAATACTCCAAAGAAAACTGCTTTGATACTAATATGACATGTAAACTATTGTGGATATTCCACTGGAATAGTTCATCACAACATATATTATAATATTCTAAATTTTTTATTATGCATGTTTATTTCCTTAGGTCTCATATTAGTTATATCTAGCTTATTGCTTTATTTTTATAGAAAATAATTGAAATGCGAAAATAAAAGAACAAGAAATTGAAAGAACACCATCCACACAAATAAATACAATCTTTAAATTGGGAAACCCAATATGGGAGAAAACCTATCTCAAAGGTGAGGCCTATGCTCTTCTCTCTTTTCTTCAATTATCAAAATGAAAATACAAAGGAATGTGCACTCGTTATGGAGTTGCCTATGACATTGTCTCCTGATAGGCTATTACATAATCTTCCTCCTCCTCTGTTATGCTCTCAAAATACCACTCCTAGATGTGTTTTCTCAGCAATGGAACAAGTACAATGCTAAAGAATGGAACCCCTTATCCTCTTAGCAGCCTGATATTTATCATAGTTCGACAGTCATCCAGGGTTAGGGTTTTGAGTTCCTCAACCCTTAATCGGTGATAAGGTTTGGACCTTCTATAATCTTCTTGAAAATCCACACATGGTTAGCCCCACAAGTTTGGGTAATGTTGGATGACATGCCATCCACTTGTACCATGGTGGTCAACAAGGTAGGTCAACTTGCAGGAGGAAAAACTTTCTCATACGAGCTCTGATTGAGGTGATTCTTGCATTGTTGGAAAGGCCTTGGTGTGTAGAACATCGACAAGAGCGTCGAGGGAGTTTTTTGACCAAAAAAGTCCATTTAATGCCTCAAAATGGCTCCAAAATGTTTCATACCCAATTTTCCAAATTGAGACATGTGCTAAAATAATCTTGCAAACCAATTCCTCTAGTTTTCCACCCATAAAGTACCAAGATAGATGAAAAATTGTATGATGATCCAATCCTAATAAAATTGACTTTATTTTTTAGTTTTGCAAGAAGCCATAACCAGTCATTTTTTTTACAATCATTGGCTTTTAGAATGAAGCCCGCGTATTTTAGTCATGAACCTATATCCCTAGTCCAAAAATAGAATATTTGTGAGATGTTTTCTAATTCTTATTCACTAAGGCCCCAAGTGATTAGGGAGGATTTTTCCTAGTTTATCAACATATTTGTGGCTTTGCATAAAATATCTAGGAGCTCATTTAAGTGCTCCATTGATCTATTAGTCCCTTTGCAGAAGATTAAAATGTCATCCACAAATAAGAGATGAGACATTGAACAAGAAAGACCTAAAAAAATACCTTTTATCCTTCCTACATCAATGGCTTCCTTCAAAACCTTTCTAAGGCCTTCAATGACCAAGAGGAAGAGGAGGAGGGAAAGAGGACAACCATGTCTAAGTCCTCTTTCTACTTTGAAAAAAGGAGTCGTTGACTTATTTATGAATAAAACAAAGGAGGTAGAGCTGGTACAATTGAGCACCCATGTGACAAAAGAGTGACCAAAACCTATGTGAATGAGTATTCTGATATATATCCAACTTACTCGATCAAAATCCTTGGATAAATCCACCTTTAAGGTGATATCTTTATGATTGATCGTTCTTATGGAATGTAGTCCTTCTTGTGCTAACCCAATAGCTTCATGAATATGTCTCCCTTTAATAAAACCAGATTGTTCTAGGAGATATGGTCTGAGAGAGTTCCCTTCAATCTCCTTGCAATTATCTGTGAAATTATTTTGTAAATACTATTGCATAGAAAAATCGGCTTGAATTTATAAAAGTTTTAGGGGTTGTCTTCCTTAGGGATCAGAGCTATGAAAGTATAACTAAAAGAAGCCAAAATTTTCCCTATAATCCTACAGTATTCAACTACCTTTAGAAGGTCATTCCCTAGAATGTCAAAACAAGATAGGTAAAGCTCCATAGAGATCCCATCTGACCTAGGAATTTATCCTTCTAGTAACTATGCAGGATGTTGAGGAGTTCCTCTTTGGTGATTTTAGCCACGAGATGCGTGTTTTCCTCTTGTGCGATGAAAAGAGGGAAATGATTGGCAACTTTTAGAAAAACATCTAAAGGGCCAAGTTTAAGCATATAAATTGAATTATAAACTCCACCTACCATAACTGAGTGCACCCATTATAAAAAAAATGGGCACAAGTGGGTTGTATATTACTTTCCGAAATTGGTGTTGAACAAGCATCTCACAGAGTGCATAACACAAGAGTAAATCAAAATATGAAATGAGGTATAGAGTTAAGATTTATATACAATGGTTTTTCTCTTTGATCCTCCATTATTGGATATATGAGGATGGCCATGATTCATTTACCCAAATTGATGTTACAAAACCACATATACTAATGTATTTTTATTACGATATTTCATTAAATTGCTCTTTCCAAAGTCCATATCCTTACAATTAACCAAAACTAAAATAAAATTTGGATAGTGATCCTCTATGTATAATACAACCCTTATAACAATGTTTCGCAATGATGTTCTATACACATGGCTTTCCATATTGCACTTAAGTATGTGAGAATAATTTGAGTCCTAGAATCATTTTATTTCCATATTAACCATGCTTGTCAGCTTGTTGTAGGTGATCAAAATCAACTTGAGTTGGCATATGGGAAGCATACAAGAGATATAAATACTATAAAAAAAATCCATACCATTTCCTTTACATGTTTTCAAAAAATGTTTGTCGGTAATGTGGCTACATATCATCATAATAAGAGAATTGATACAGAACCTATACTTCACCTCCATAATATAATCATTCACATATCATTCTAATAGCATACTAAACCATGAATAAGTTGAACATATATCAACATGAAGAAGTAGCCACCATTAGCATGATAAATCCAAATATATAATGTCAGTATCATTGGCACATAAAACAACAATGCATCAATAGGCAGTAACAAATATATCAATCTAACCGCAGTGCACACTATGAGGATACCTTATAGTGCCTAACGGGTGATCCGAGATAAATGATTGTAAGTTAAGGTATTGTTAACTTGTTAGGACTCTAGAGGTGTCAAAATGTTTTGGATAGGTAGCTCGTTGAAAAATTTCATAATCATGTGTATGTTTACCATTTCAACATAAACTATCTTGGATATATGAAAAATAATACCATCATTTCAAAAAAAAAAAGTATCTACCAGGTACATTCTTGTGATAAAGAAAATTGCTTCCACCTACTCTCTCAAACACAAATTATAATAGTATTTTAGGCTTGCACACATGTCAGAAAATCAAACTACTAAATATAACCATAGAACAAAAAGAAAGGATAATATACTAGCAATTATAATTTGGACTGAGGTCGAAAGTACACTAAAAATGAACTGAGCCACCATCTACAACTTCCTCCTGTGGGGTATTTCCTTCTAGAACAATTTCACCCTTGTTTAAGAGCTCATTTGCATCTTGATTATGATCCATATGCACATGTGAAAAGGAGATTCAATACAAAGAATCAACAACATCGAGTAATACCTCTACCAAAGGCCTAAGGGTGGTATTATGCAAATGTCCCTTCGTCAACATATAATTTATAAACAACAAGAAGTCACCAAAGACATGCAAACTCCCAATATTTTGTATTATTTTCAAATTTTAACAAGGTCTTTAAATCATGGAGCTCAACAAAGTTGTTTGAACCTATGCCAAACCCAACCTTAAATCACGTGAAATGGGAGTTATAAAGACACAAAACACCTCCCTCACTACTAAAATCGGATATCATTTACTAGGAATCATAAAAACATCCCCAAGGCACACACTTATCCACCTATATATCACCTATTTGTCTAGGAGGTTGTTTTTAAGCCTATTTTACAACTAGAAACTAGAGATTCAACCCTATAAATAATATGGAGAGGAGGTAAAAACAATTCTTCAAAAATGTAGGAATTTCTCACTAACCAAAATCCCCAACAAATAAAACATGGCAAGGACCAAAATTCTTTCAAATCCTTGTTACCATACTATTTTATCAAGCATTTATCCATAGACATTCCAGTCCATATAGTTTGGATCCTTGTTATAGATTCTGCCTCTTTCCATACTTGCTTGGAAAAGGGGCACATAATTAAGACATTAGCTATATTTTCAACAATTTAGCCACACAAGGAACAAAGACCAAGACCTTTTATCCCTCTCTTTTGTAATTTTTCCGATGTCAATACCTTATTCTTCAGTGGAAACCACATAAAAATTATAGTATTCTTCGGTGGTTTTAATTCCCATATGGAATTCCACCACCAAATAGGCTCTTGTACATTTCTGCGAAACAAATATTTATATCCTAGATGAGTAGTATATTAACCACCAGACTTATTATAATCCTAAGAAAAATTGTTTGGATCCTCTCTAATCCTAAAATGAGGCCTCTTTAGAAGCCTAATATGTTCCTCCCATAGATTTGCATGAGGCCGTACCAAGAAAATATTATGAACCTATAACCATTCTTGTGTCTAGATATCAGTTGAGAAATTATCTTTAATATTATCAGGAGTACAATACCCTTTATCCTATAAGATGACAATCATGTCATTAGGCCATATCTGGCGATCAACACCCAATCTAACCTTTGATCCATCACCTATTATTCAAGCCAAATAGTTTCCAATTACCAAAAAAAAATTTTACTAATCCTTTCAAATGAATTGAAACATTTTTAATAACCTTGTTAGGAGATCTAATCCACTCTAAAAAAACTCTAGGATTTACATATTTCTTCTCTAATTTTTTTTATTGTAATTCATTACGTTCAATAGCTCTCCATAAGCTCTTTGCTACTAGTGTTGAACCAAAGTGATTGTTTTTTAGACTCAAACCACCCTTTTTATTTCACTAAGCCAAAACCTACCACTTCACTAAAGGAATGTTTGAAACTTCCTTACATCCCTGCAACCATAAAAAATGAAAACATATATTTATAACCCTTTCAAGTGCCACTTTTGGTGAATGAGGCAATGATTGCCAAAAAATAGGCATTGCCTCTAAGACAAATTTTACTAGTGTAAGTCTACCACCTATTACACCATAGATTAACACAAGATTCAATATTTTCCAATGTTCACCCCTAGTCCTGTGTTTTGAAACCATTAGGTTTTAGAATATAACCAAGATGTTTAAAACCTTAACCAAAATCTTTATAATTAAAGAGGTAGATTCCAGAAAAAAAATTGAACCATATTCTCCTCCAAACCATCAAAAGAAATAGTAGACTTGAGATCATCATTTAAACTCATACCTGTAGCAGAACTGAATAGGTCCAGGATTTAAGATGCCTAGACTAGAATATAATTAGAAAAAAGTAATACATCGTCAAAAATTAAAAGGTGGGATAGAGAAAAAGATCCACCAATATTAACCCTAGAGATTATCCCTACTCTCTTAGCTAGAAGAATGAATCGACTTAAATCCTCGACCCCCAATAATTACAATAGGGGGGAAGAGGGCACCCCTGATTTAAACCCCTGGAGGGTTTTAAAAAGTTTGAAGTTGAACAATTTATAGGTAGGACAAAGGACATTGAAGAGACATATCCCATAACCCATTTGACAATCTCCAAGCTAAATCCCACATGCAACTTCATTAATATCAAGTACAACGATGAAACCCTATCATATACTTTCGATAAATCAATATTCATAATCATTGCTACAATAATTTTTAATTTATCTATGTTCGACCTTTCCTACACAAAACCAATAGCCTTGAATATTTTCCCCCTTGCAAAAAACCCAAACTGTTCTTAAGAGATCACTTTAGAAAATATATTTTTGAGCCTGACAGCCAATTTTTTGGCATGTATCTTATAAACAAAGTTACATAATGAGATTGGCCTCAAATCCTAAAAGGATTTAGGATTATCCTTTGTAGAGATCATTTCCAAAAAAGTAGCATTAAATTCCCCAAGGACCAAGTTACCAAACTTTAATACCTTAGCCACAACCCTCAAGAGATCCTCCACAAGAAGATAAAAACAAAAACATATAAAACTCCATTGGCCATCCATCCAACCTTGTACTTCTATTCTTATTAAAAGAGCACAAATCACTCATAAGTTCGTCCTTTGAGATATTCTCCATCAACATATGATTATCCTCCTTGTTAACAAAATGATGGAAATGTGAAGTTAATCTCAATATCTCCTTAATGTTCTAGCTTGGTTGGCTCATAATATATAGACTTATACTGCTAGACCTTCGAACTTGCAATATTTGAAAAAATCCTCATGACCATCTCACCATATTCATTCCTCATATCCCATATAGTATTCATGTTTTCCTTTGATTTGCAAATGATGAATTATTTTTTTTAATTTTCCTCACCCTTCTCAAACCAAAAAGCCTTACTCTTTAACCTAATTTCCTCTTCCCTCAAAGCATTAATTTTCTTTTTCTTTTCCTCCATATCTTTTAGACATTATTTTTTCTCCATAAGTAAAAATACCCACCTCATTCATAGCATAAAGACCCAAGATTTATTCGTTATCTTCTAGAAGCTCCTTATTCATTTTTATTATTTGATCTACAACCCAAGACATTACCACCCCCTTTAATTTTTTTAAAGACATCGCACATTGATAACTAGAAAAATCCCTAGAGTTCAAATCATATGAGCATTGTTCCTTCGTTACCAACAAATGGAAGTATTCATCATCCATCTAGGTAGCATTAATTTAACGGGGCTACCGTGCCTTGTATTGGGCCTTTCCAATTGAACAAGTATTGGAGCATGGACCGAGATACCACTAACTTCGACCCATGATCTAATTCTTTCCATTGATGCAAATAATGCCTTAGAAATAAGAAAACTATCAAGCATTTTTGAAATTCCTACATTGCCCATCCGACTATTCAAACACGTCGAAATTATCTTAATAGGAGCCATATTAATTAACCATGTTTATTCAATTTTATGCCTAAAAAAGACTTCTTGTGGACCCACTCGAGCACTTGACCCCTAAACCATTGATATTGATATAGTGAAATTAAGGTCTCTACCAATAATCACAAAATCCTAATGAATGCAATATAAAGAGAAAAAATGTCCCAATATGGTTTCCTCAACTCGTATCGGCCATAACAATTAATTGTGGATATTTTCATATTCAACTGCTTGAAAAGGATCTCAGTCCAAGTCTTGAATCAAGCAAAGATGAATATGTCAGAATGGTGTAATTTTACCAAGCTATCAATAGTCCACAAGAGTTTCCACTTCCATCAAAAGACAAAAACTCCCAATCCTTCACAACCTTCCTTGTCAACGAAACAAATTTGGAATCCCCCAAATAGTCTCTTGCAGTAACACAACATTTGGCTATTGTACCTCCACCAAATGACCTAATGCCTATCATTTAGCATCATTACCTAGGCCTCTAATATAATTTAGAGAGAGGAAAATCATCACAAAACAAACTTAAGGCTAATCCCTACTCTATGGACCCCATTTAAAGTATTTTGTTTGTCTTGAATAATTTCCATTTTATATTTTTCTTGGGCATGGAATAGAAAGGATTTTGTCCACTGAGGATGAAACAAGACCCATAATGGGGTCTAGCTCCAAACCCAACCCCATGATCTTCCTTTATTGTTTTTTAATCTAGGTCTAAGGAAATGTCAATTGGACGATGAATTTTCCACTAAGTCCTCTCCCAAGATAGATTTAGAACCAAAACTCTCATGATTGTGAGTCAAACCCCTCATATAACCTCCCTCTAAAGAAGCAACCACACCAGAAAATGCCCTCAAAGGATGAGACTTAATAGAATTCGGTTCACCCCTATGAGCATAAGTAGGAGAAAAAAAATATTTAGACAAACCCCCTTATTAGAATTTGACCCCAATGAAGGCCAAATACCCACATTACCTAAATCTAATACATTACTCTTTGAAGGAAAAAATAGGGATTGAGGAGGATCATATAACTTACCAGAGATATCATTCTTTTGTGAGATTATTGTAGTGTGGGAAAACCCTACTACATCTCCAAAATTTCAAGATGATTCCACTAGACCCATGTCCTCGGGCTCCTTTGAGGAATGGACAATATGTGAAATAATAGTGTCCCTAGAAGGGAGATTTTCCACCAAATCATCACCACCTACATTTAAAGAAACCCTAGTCTCATTCAAGGGTTAAGAGTCCCTTTGAGAAGACAAATCCTTACTAGTCAATAAGGGACCCTCGGAGATATTATTCCCTAGAACATTTCCTTCAACAAGAACCTTTGGCACTCGAATGTCTCCATTATTGGCTAAATTAGAAGTTGGCATACTTTGACTACTTACATTCTCTTGAATGGACACCCCTAGGATAGAAAACCATATCTTCTTTCCTCCAAACCTTTCGAGAAAATTAAAAGGGGAAATGATGAACAATTCGACCATATAGATGGAACCAGTTGCATCAAAATTGAAACATTTTTGTAGTCTAGGGTCCAATTATGAACCGAATCCCCCACTTTAAACTCCATTGACTCCAACAAACCCTCACCCACATCCAATTCCACCATAATTATAGAAACCCACCACAATAAACTATTATTGAAGGAATAATCCACATAAATCATGACCACAATAGAATATCCAATGGATTTGAGGCATCTCTTTGACTAAAAATCCAAAACAAAGCTCGACAAATGGAACTAGATAAGGATATTATTCACTTCTTCATATATTAGGTTGAAGCATACAATCAAAGGCTTTAAAGCCAAATATGCTCAGCCCCAATGTCATATCCCCCCTTAAAGCTTTATATGCATTGAATATGAGTTGAACATGATTTAAATATAGCACCAACCTAGAAGGTGAAACACTAGCACATAACCAATAAAAGGAACCCAAACTCTTAGAATCCAACTATTGAATTTTTTTATCAAGATGTACATTCCATAAAATTTCTCAATTAGGGATTTACTTGCAAACTCTGACGCCTATTCATGTTTTATATATTAACCACGAACCATTGGCACCTCATCATGATGCCTCTACCTCCTGCACTTCATAGATTGAGTCAATACATTGCACAAGTTGCACAAAATTCACTACCAAAGAAAACCCACAAAGTTATAGTAGTTCCAAATGCCTCCCTGCAAACCCATTACTATGAAATCCAAGAGAAATTGAGACAATTGGTTCAGAGGAACACTCTGAAGGAAAATATAGATGATTCACCTAAGAAGATTGTGACAAATGACACTTAACTCCACTTAACCCCAATGGAACATTCAGACTGGATCCATTACTACCATATGATGTCGACTGACCAAAGCCTTTCACTTCCATCATCACAACCATTCAAAACCCTATCCTTTCCAGTACTGGGAGATAAACATTGAATGACCCAACCTGATGCATACAACACCTCATTATCTCTACCCACTCCTAGATCTAACCCTAAAGTATCACTCTCCCTCTCAAGAGTTCCTATGCCATACAAAGAATCCACACCAAGACCTCCTGATATTTTTGAATACCTAGGAGGGGGATGACAAAAAATATATTCTCCCTCTAGTGGATCATTTGAATAATCCATTTAATGTTCATCTAATTCCATCTATGGTTTTCAACTCATAAACCTATGTACATCTATATCCCTAAACTCAAGAAACACATTGTTATGTCCATGCGATGCACAATTTTCAAGTTATGATAGTCAATGGCAGTATGATGAAATGTAGTGGAAAGTGTGAGAATATAAGACTTGAAATAGGAGACTATCAACTCAAATCCCACATGTTCACTGTTGAAATGGAAATTGTGATGTAGTATTAGGCACAAAATGGTTTAAAACATTAGTTTTCTCATTACAACGGATTTCAAGAAGTTATATGTGAGTTTCACTAAGGAGGGACATAAAAATACTCTCAAGGGGCTCTAGCTTTTAGTTTTTGGGGTAGCTTGGACAGGTACTTCCACATTGGTAGTGCCCAGCATGTGGAGGTGTCCAAGCGACACTCTCCATATCTTTAAATTCATAATTGCATTTATAACGTTAATGTGGATTTTATTTAATGACTAGAGTGAATTTTTTATAAAGTTGAGTGACTTAAGTGATTTAAGTCATATCAACGAGAGATTAAGTCACAACCATCGATCTTGGGAAGGCAATATCTAATATTGACCATTGAGATATTAGGGTTAGGGATTTGGCCATTAAGAGATTATAAAAGCATATCTATAAGAGTGAGAGGCACATATTGAGCGAAGAGAAGTTTTTGAGAAATGAAAGAGAAGAGAGGAAGAGATATTGTAACAAGAGAAGGGAGGGAGAAATTCCAAGAGAAGGAAGGAGCATGCATCCCAAGGAAAAACGAGTGCACAAAAATTGAGGAAGAGGATCTTACAGCAAGGAGGGTACAACCATACTTTTTCAGGCCGTACGATTTGATTTGCAGCAAGGTCGTGCAATGAAGACAACACGTGTGAGCTAGGCACATTTTTCAAGATAGGTCGTTGCATTAATTGTTGGTTGTAGAGGTCATACATGTAGTACCAAGTGTTGGGAATGATTTCCTAGGCCGCCGCAAGTATCTATTGGGTTTGGCATGATTTTCGAGGTGCATTAATTGTTGATTTGTATTGTTGTACTTTCCAAAACAATTCTCTGTGTGCATTGTTATCACACTAAATTGCCTTGGGTTTTTCGTTTGTTTTTATCCTTTTTTAAGCCTTAGATTTTAATTTTTTAAGTTTCATCCCTTTAAAATTTATGTTTGTTAGGACCCCTTAGATAAATAAAGTGTTGAGTCATAACTCATGTTTGATCCTCCATTGATTTTCAGACTTAGAACCATTTTAGTTCATGACTTAAAATTTTGGTCTCCTTCATGATTTGTCACTAGGATCAATCCCTCCCATGACTAGACCGATGTGACACACCATTCTCCTCATTCATGAACTCATGGGCATGCCTTGCTGTCCTTTCTTACCTATCAAATCATTTTTTAAATTGGAGTGTTGCCCATTCATCAAGCGGTTCTGTAGCGCCTTTCTCGTTCATCATGTTTCCACCACGAGTTATGATTATCATGACTGATGTCATGTTCCTTGTTTTCAGCACCAAGAGTTGGTTAAAGATACCTTCAAGATATCGTATTTACGAGCCCTGATAATGGTTTGTGATTTGAAAATTCACGAGTGTTGCGCTGCTCAAACTCACAGTTTTGACTAGGCGATAGTAGTGCGACTAGATCTGATGTTGAGGTAGATTCGGGGGCCGAAATGTTCATGACTTCATCCTGAGATCTCGCTCAAGCTTCAAACAAGTGTTTACTCCACAGCTATTGAGGTTGCAAGCATCTAAACAGTGTATCCTCTGCATATGCATTGTGCTACCCAGAGGCGTTGCTTAACCACTTTGTGTCTCCCCTGCTTCCTTGGATTTTTGAGTTAGGCGTTTTTACCCAGCTACAAAGGGCCAATTATGGAGTACCCTCTCATTGTCTAAACTTTCAATACCTCTACAAATATAAGGGTGGGATTTCCACAATCAAGTCTTGGATTACTAGCACCGGTCTATTTTAAAAGGCCAACTTTGTACATTTGAAGCACGATTTTAAATCCTCCTGGTTATTACTACCCCATAAGCCATAAGAAGTTCTCATTCTAAGATTTGGAGACTCCTCAGATGAAGAAGACACACAAAGGGGGAAAGGTGGTTAGAACTAAACCTGTGGATATGCATCTTTTTGACACAGAGCCCATGGAAAGAGAAGCTTTTCAAAGAGTGGGATGCCTCTCTTTTTTCCAGAATATGCAAAAGGGTCATCTTGAGGTGACAATGTATTTTGCCTTGCATTTTGATGGAAGGAGAACCAAGGTAGGGGATTTATAATTTGAGGTGATTGAGGCCTCTATTTAAGCTGCAACATGAATCCCTATCACAGGTGAAAAGTGGTTTAAAGCCATGGCTTTGAGTTCATCCTATGCCAAAGATTTTCTTAAGCCTGAACATCAAGCCAGTGATTTGTCTAAAGGTGTGCCAAGAAATCAATTGATTGAGCAATTTGACAGGATATTGAAGATCATCCAGAGATACTTTACATGTGAAGGGAGGTTTAACACATTGTACCAATACCATATAAGGCTTCTGCTGCATTTTACTGGTAAAATTGAAATGAATATTCCTTACTATTTGTTAAGGAGCATAGGTAAGATGTCAGATAGGATTCAATCCAAGTCTAAGGATGTGGATACTAGAGTATTCCACTCTGGATTGATTAGAATGCTAGTCTCTGAAGAATTGGGTAAGAAAGAGATTTCATGGGAACATTTTGTTGTTGCTTCTCACTTCAATTTGGATATAACATCTACTCCTCAATCACAGAATGCAAGTCCTTTATCACCCACTAGTGTTGTTAAAGCAGGGACCAGCATGAAGAGAAAGAACAGAGTTCATGTTCAAGTTTCAGAGGTCATCAAGAAGGTCACAGGAAATGAGGAGGAAGCTTGTCATTCCCCACATAGAGATTTTTCACCTCCTCCTCCACCAAGGTTAGAAGAAGTTCCTTCTTCTACCAAAACTGCAGCAAAGAAAGGTAAAAAGTTACGCTTCCCCTATTCTCCTCCAGCAGCCAATACCAAGGGAAAGAAAACTTTCACAAGGTTATCAATTGCTAAAGATGTTTTTGAAAAACAATCCTTACCAGAAACCCCTGTACAAAAGAAGAAGGGTAAAAGCATTGAAAATCCTGTGGAGAAGAAGGCAGAAACCCCTGTGCAAAAGAAGAAAGATAAAGGCAAAGGTTTCAAGAAGCTTGTTGAGACAGACAAAGAAATTCCTATGCAGGAGGAAGAGGAAACCATGAAAAAGCTTGTTAAGACTATTCATACCACTACTCCACATGGAAACTAGACGTTCAAAAGATTAATAAGATAGCTCAGGGATGTTAGGAAGGAGGTAGCTCATCTAAAAGCAGAAGATATGACTCATTGGGCTCAGATGAAAGAACTCATGGATGGCTACAGACACACTCTTGACCTAGGAAGGTTTGCAGCAAGAAAGGCCCAGCCTCTCCATAGGCAACTCCAAAACCTTTATAGGCAGAACAAAGGATTTCAGTCTCAGAACAGGAAGCTCAAGGCAGAGTTGCATCATTTTCAAGATGAAGTAGCTCAAAGAAACTTGCAGGTATTGGTTGAAGCTACTATTGAGAAAGAGACACCAGCAGTCAAGGAAAGCACAACTCCACTGAAGAAGCCCGTCATTTCTAAAAGGAAGAAGTATGTTGTTCCAAATGAAGATCCTCCTTCTACAATAAAGAGTGTGAGGTTAAGTGTCAAGGTAACGAAATAGTTGGTGAAAGGTGAGCCCCATTTTTAGGATGGTTCCTTTTTTTTAGGGTAAACTATTATTGAAATATTACCTCTACCACCTATACAGGATTCTAAGTGTTTGATTCAGAGTTTTGGGATTTTGTAAAGAGATAACTCCTTCAACAGTAAGAATTCAGACATTCTGTAGCGCTATGGCACTACAAAATGGTCTATTTTGGTGTTTTACTAGTGTGCTACCTACAGTTCTGCCAAACCTCCTAAGATAATGGAGTTGATATTATTCAAAGTTACTACCTGTTATGCACATGTTCAAGATGGAGGTGCTACTTTTGACGGCGCTACCTAAATTTTCACAAAGACTTACAGTGGCGCTGCCAAAATTCGCTACCTAGTATCCCACAGAGACGAAATTTACACACAGACGCACCATAGTGGCGCTACCTAAATTTGCTACTTAATATCTAGCAGAGGCCAAAGTTTGCACATGAGATAGGAAGGTTTGGCGCTACCTTTTCTACTTGTCTAGTTTTCAAGTGCACTACTCAGAGTGCTACCCAAAGAAGCTACCAACAGACACCAGGGATCCAAGAGGGTCAAGCTAACAACTTTTTGGATAGCTGATGATGGAAAAGATTGCAGAAACAACAGTTGGCATCATGATGATGACCACATGCTCCTGAAGGACACATGGAAAACAAGGAGTTTTGCAGCAAAGGGGAATCAAGTCATTTTGAAGATTGGTTGGATTAGTCACCAAAATTTTCCTATTTTATAGCATAGGTTGTTAGTCAAGTTGTTAGATGAAATAAGTTCGTAGAGATTTTCAAGGGAAGGAGGCCAACTCGTACCTCTAGTTGTTGCCTCCCTTTTGTTATAAATAGATAGATGAAATGATTTAGTAGGTTCGTATGGTTGAGCAAGTCTCCCTTAGACTGCAATATTTTGATGAAGTGACTGTGAACTAGCTATGTACTGGATTTAAGACATTTTCGTTAATAGAAATTAGCTTCTCTTTCAGCTTATTTGCTTCTGATGCTAAATGTTCATGCTTTGAATGATTCACATGAATGTTTGTGGTGATGTTATGGTGGATGTTTGATCATTATATTATCATGATGTTTATTTAGCTTCCTTAGTTTCTGAGTTCAAGAAGATATTTTGTTAATAAACTCTCTTCCTTAGGCTTTTGTAGACCTGATGTTTACAGCAGCCCCTACATTCCTCTCATTCAAGTCTTCCCTCTATTCATACTCACTCCCAATTATTGATTGAAGTTAGCCAAGACCTTGATTACTGGTGCATGCTAGCCCTGTCTTCTGAGTTGGAACATTATCATTTTGAGTCTTTTTCCATTTGACCCTTTAAAATACTCTTACATTCACATATAACTCGATGGGTATCGGGCTTGCCTTCCATGCAATCTGAAGGTGATTCCTAGTGCTAACACGCATAATAAAATTTATCTTTCAGTTGATTGGTTTTCCCTTCAAGGTTTTTCCAGGGGCATTGCCCAGAAATATATGTGTTCGAATGTGTGTTTGTTGTTTATGATTCCACTGTGCATTTTCATTGATTAAATATAGTGTGTTTCCCTTCATAATTTTTCAGATTTGGAACATTTTATTTTTCATGCAAATAATTTGTGTGAAGTAAATTTATTGGAAGTGGAAATTGTTTCTGGGTTTAGTAAAATTCAACATGGTATCAAAGTCGTGACTCTAAAGAGTGGCACTAAATACTTTGACACAAGTATTTGCAAGGATTGCAGGGGTTTTTCTTGGAAAAAGGAAGGAAAAAGCATTGTTGGTCGGTTGGACAAGGATGGCTATTGGATTGCGGTTTGAGGACAGGTTGGACAGGGATAACAATTTTATTCCATGGCAAGAGTGGATTATGTTGTTGTTGGAGGAAAACAAAATATGGGACATTGTGGAGAAAACCCAGGTTGTTCCCATAGATTCAGCGCTTTTGGAGGCCTTTAATAAGAAAAATGTGAAATCCAAAAGGATGCTCTTAGATGTCGTGAAGGACCATATCATACCTCATGTGTCTGGAAAGAAATATGTCTATGAGAAGTGGGAGGCTCTGACAAAGCTTTATCATAGTGGAAACCAAAATAGGAAGATGGTGTTGAGGGAGAAACTCAAGAGCACCAAGACTGACACAGTGGCATTGTATATCACCAGGATATCATAGGTTCATGATGAGTTAATGACTGTTGGAGAGGAAGTCAAAGATTCTAAACTTGTGAGGACAACTCTGAATGGGTCCTCAGAGAAGTGGGTTGTGTTCATGAAGGGAGTTTTGGCAGGAGAACATCTCCTTGACTGGAATAGGTTGTGGGATGAATTCTCTAAGGAAGGAACTCAGGAGGAGGCTCTTCAAGGCAGTCAGGCTAAGGGTGATGAAGATGAGGAAAATTTTTCTCTTCATGCGAAGAAGGGTAGGGGAGATGGAAAGAAGAACGTGAGCAAAGTGAAATTCTTTGCATGTCATAAGAATGGCCACTATGCAAGCTAGTGTCCAAACAATAAGAAGGGAAATAAGGAGACATAGGTATCAGCATAAGCAGATTCAATTGAGATTGATGATTTTGCTAAGAAGTTTGAGAAGGAATTTTCTCTTGTGTCTTGTCTTTCAGGCAGTGGTAGTGTATCGTTTGGGGATATTGGAGCATGGGTTGTTGACAGTATCTCATCTCGCCATATGATGGGAATGAGGTCGATGTTCCTTAGTGTTTCGTAGACAGACTTAGATTTTCATGTGGGTGGTGGGACTAGTACCATGCATGCAATAAAGGGATTTGGATGTGTGAGATTCCAACTAGAGTAAGGAGGATCTCTAGAGGTGCCAGAGGTGTTGTTTGTTCCAGAGCTGAAGGTAAGCTTGCTCTCAGTATTAGCTTTGGAGGATGAGGGATATGGAGTTGTGTTCCAACATGGACATGTGCTTATATATATAGAGGGATATACCTTAGATGCATCAACATTGCTTGGTGTCAGACAATGGAGGTTATATAGGTTGTTGGGACAGCCTGTGTGTGATTCCAAGGGGATCTTGGATTCAGGATCAACGTCAGTGACAGGTGGTTGTGAGGCTACTTCCAGTATTATCAGAAGTCTCATCTGGTATGAGATGACATATTTGGATGCTCAGGAGTGTGAGGACACTTCTAAGGGCATGGTGAAGAGGAACAGGTCTTCAGTACAGGATCCAGTGCAGGTGGCAAGGAAGCTTTCTGGTTCAGAGGGAGAAACTACAACAACATATGGAGTGATGGGGTTGGAGACAGATCCAGGTGGAGGTTCCAAAAGTACCTTCCTCGCTAAGAGGGAGTGTTAGTTTTTTGGGTAGCTCAGACATGTACTTCTGCATTGGTAGTGCCCAACATGCAGGGGTGTTCAAGCAACTCTCTCTATATCTTTAACTTTGTAATTGCATTTATAAAGTTAATGTGGATTTTATTTAATGATTAAAGTGAATTTTTTATAAATTTGAGTTACTTAAGTGATTTAGGTCATCTCAATGAGAGATTAAGTCACAACAATCGATCTTGGGAAGGAAAGATCTAATCTTGATTGTTGAGATATTAGGGTTAGGGATTTGGTCATTAAGAGATTATAAAATCATATCTAAGGAGAGTGAGAGGCACATATTGAGCGAATAGAAGTTTTGGAGAGATGAAAGAGAAGAGAGGAAGAGAGATTGCAGCAAGAGAAGGGGGGATAAATTTCCAAGAGAAGGAAGGAGCACACATCCTAAGGAAAAACGAATGCACAAAAATCGAGGAAGAGGGTCGTACAACAAGGAGGGTAAAGTCATTCTATTTTAGGCCATACGATCTGATTTGCAGCAAGGTTGTACAGTGAAGACAACATGTGTGATCTAGGCATGGTTTTCAAGATAGGTCGCAGCATTAATTGCTAGTTATAGAGGTCGTACAGGTCATACTAAGTGTTGGGCACGAATTACTAGGCCACAACAAGTATATGTTGGGTTTGGCATGATTTTTGAGGTACATTAATTGTTGATTTGTATTGTTGTACTTTCCAGAAATTTTTTCCGTGAGCACAATAAAACTTCTCTCTTAGTTGACTGGTTTTCCCTTTGGAGTTTTTCCAAGGGCATTACCCAGAAAATATTTGTGCTCAAATGTATGTGTTGTTTATGATTCCACTGTGCATTTTCATTGAATAAATCGAGTTCATTTCCATTCATAAGTTTTCAGATTTGGAAAATTGTATTTTCCATGCAAATAATTTGTGTGAAGTAAATTTATTGGAAGTGGAAATCGTTTCTGGGTTTAGTAAAATTCAACACTAGTTTGGCTCCCCAAAAATCATTATCTCTCATTGTATGCAAAATCTCATGAAGAAAGGCTACTCTAACATTAATGACCAATTTAGCACCATCCAAGTTATGGAAAACCCCCTACAAGAAATTCACCTTGAGTTCGTCCTGACTAAGCATTAGCAATTAATTGAAGCTCCCCATGGCTTACCCCCTTCCCGTGGTGAGCATGATCATGGGATTCCACTAATTATAAGAAATCAACCATCCAATATGTGTCCCTATTGACACCCTTTTCCCAAAAGGGAGAAATTGAAAAGATTATTAAGGAATCGTTGGAGGTAGGCATCATTTGTCCTAGAGCTAGCCCTAATTACCCATCCCCGATAGTTATGGTATTGAAGAAAGAAGGAAATTGGCACATGTAAATTTGTTTCCATTTTTTGAATAAGTTGATCATCAAGGACAAATTCCTCATCCCAATTATTGATGATCTCTTGGATGAGGTTCGTGATGCCAATTTATTCACTAAATTGAACCTTTGCTTGAGGTACCACCAAATCAATATTAAGTAGGTGGGCATTCCTAATATGAATTTTTGCACAGATGAAAGATATTCTGAATTTTTAGTGACATGTTTTAGTGTTTGCAATACCCCATCCACGTTTTAGAGTCTCATGAAAATATTTTATGGCCTTTACTACACAATTGTGTGCTTGTATTTGTGTTGATATCTTGATTTATAGCAAAACTTGGGAAACACACATGGAGCATGTTGATAAAGCTCTCCAAATCCTTTGAGATAACCAATGGTTCCTCAAATGTTCCAAATGTGATTTTGGTACTTATGAAGTTGGATACTTGGGTTACATTGTCATTCAAGACAGGGTTGGAGTGGATCCCAAGAAAATTGAAGTTATGCAGGATTGGTCATGCCCTAGGACTATGAAAAACTAACGTGGTTTTCAAGGCCTTACAGGCTACTATAGAAAGTTTGTGAATAATTATGGATGAATCATAGCCCCATTCACTACCCTCCTAAAAAATAATGTCTTTGTATGGAACAAAGCAGCAAAGTAGGCATTTTCAACTGTAAAGGAAGCCATGTGTACTACATTTGTCTTAGTAGTGCCCAATTTCACTAAGACTTTTGTTTTGGAACGCAGTGCATTTCCTCAAGCAAAGGTCTTGAAGAAGTGTTTATGCAATAGGGGCACCAATTGGCATTCACCAATAAACAATTGTGAGACAAAAGTTTGGGAAAGTCCGCCAGCGAAAAAAAATAATGTTCATCCTTCATGCAATGGATATTTTGTGCATGTATCTCATTGAGAGGCATTTCCATATTAAGATAGACCATTATCATATGAATTATTTTCTAGCCCAAAGGTCATCGTCCTCAAAGAAGCATTGTTCAGTTACTAAGATGCTTGGGTATAATTATGAGATTATCTACAAGAAACAGAAATGTAGTTATCGACTTGACGAGAACCCTCTAGAGTTCTCGTTTTTTAGATGTCACATCTAGTAGTTGCGTTTACCCCCATTTCAAAAACTCGTGCTCTAGAATCATCATTTTTCTTTTCAAGATAGTTTTTTGATATTTTGAATTTTCTTAGTTATAAAGTATCAACATTTTTTTTCATTTTTGTTTAAAATGTCTATTTTTGTTTTTTTATAACGATGTTTTTTCTTGTTTTTACAATTTTTTCAATGTTAAAAAAAACTAAAATGTCATTTTTAACATTATTAAACAAAAATTATGTCATCTATTTTTTTAAGTTTTAGTCTTTATCTAATTATATAATTATGTTAATTAATTTGGGATGTCATACATTTTAAATATAATGAAAAAAATTATTTTTTAGCTTTGTTTTTATTTTAAATATTTTTTTTTAATAAAATAGATCTTTTTTAAAAAAATTATTTAAAGTCCCAAAGGGGTTGGATCTAATGGTGAAAAGCAAAGAGTTTTTCACCATTGGGAAAGGTTCAATTCCAATGAGGGTCGCTTAACCTGGAGCCATGGAGACACCTTGAGGTAGTGGTTGAGCGTGTGGTTACACCCAGAGATATTATATTAAATGATATCATGACCCGTGTACACATAAGTGGATCAAAGCCCACCCCCATGTCCTTCAATTTAAAATTCAAATCCCGATAGAGTGATTAGTTTCAATGGACCTCATTCGGCATCACAACCCGGGTTCGAAACCCGCCGCTATCGGGAGGAGACACTAAAAAATCCAGCCATGATAAGGGCTAGTGTGGCTCGGGCCAAGTGCGATCCTCGGGTGATTTTGATGGCTTAGATGCCCCTAGGTCGTGGTTTCTCATCCACAAGTTAGTCTTGCAGGTCACAGAAATGCTAGCAAACAAAAAAAAACTCATTTAAAGAAAAATCTTAATATTTTACGATTAAAAAAAAATCTAAAACTTATTTTTAATATATTTTGTTGAAAAAACTACTTTAAAAAAGACAAAAAAAAATAAAATAGAGAAAACACTTAAAAAAATGAAAAGAAAAACAATAACAGAACATAAATCCCCAATCTTCCCTTCATTCTTACAAAAACATTCATTTTAAAATAAAATTAGAAATTAAAAAAACATCACAAAAATTTAAAAATAAAAATAAAAATTTGA
>ML794392.1:130581-170113 GCA_009831015.1 Picea engelmannii
GGAACGTCAAGACTGAAAATTGTTTAACTTCAACTTTATCCAGTTTCTTTCCCTTACAAAAAGTGTTACCCTCTCGTAAACTGCCACTATTGCTAAAAATTACTCTTCAGTGGATTCCCTTCCTTTTAAATGTCCAGGAAGAAGCTTTGACTCACGGTTATTCTTTGTAGCCTTCTGCATTTCCAGTAATCCTTCCACAAAGGGAGATTAATAGATTCCCTCCCTTCTGAATGTCCAGGAAGAGACTTTGACATAAGATCATTTTTAGTAGCCTTCTGCATTCCTGGCAATTGATCCATAATAGACAATGATGCAGATCCAATACTGTGAAACTTCACTGACACAGGACAAGGTTACTCTGCATGGAATTTGTCCTTGAATGATAACTTGTCATCTGATGGATCTATTAATAGGCTGAAATCAGGTTCCTCTGATGATGATCAGAAATACAGTAAGACTAGACCCTGGGCACTTCAGAATTTTTATCGATTGTTTGTTCCTTTGATCAGCTCAGAAATTTAATCAGCTGAGCCCTTCCCCACCGCAGTTCCAACAGAGATCTTCACACATTGCTGCCACCATGAAAAGTAGCTCCGAATTCACCTGTGGGAATGCTGGTTTAGAAGTTTTCAAGGTTTTAGTAAGCAGCTACATAAAGACTGCCCAAGAATAGAATTACGCCGACAATGAACACTTGCCTCTTTTGGTTCTTATGTCGGGAGAGTTCCTTCATGTCCACCAATACAAATGTGTCTTTTTGTATGATCTTGCATAGTTATGTTAGATTATTTAAGCCCATATAATTATGAACCAAGCCTCCTTTACCTCCATATATGGGTATTCTTTATGATTTTCATATCATGGGCTAGAAGCTTCAGTCTTCTTCCCAGAGAACTGCCCCTTTGAATACCTAGCAAAAGCATGCTCCAGCCAGGTCTCTAAACCAGGTATGTTATGTCTGACTTGTAAGAACTAAAAGTTAAACGTGGGCCATGCTGCAAAGTAGCCTTCTTGCTTTAATTTTATCTTTGAAATCTCCATAATACGTTACTTGTCAATTTTCAAGGCTAGAATGGCAACCAGTACCCTAATATGTGGATCAAGACCGAGTATAAGTTTCTTGAAATAGAATTCCTGAAATGGACTATAAGTAGAAATATATTCCAAGTCGAGAAGATTCAAGAATGTGGTAAAAGCTGAATACTGGGCCAAGTGGTTGTGAAAATCAATGGACGTTTTAAGAACCTGAGAATATCCCTCTTATCCATGGAGAACAACTGGCAACAACCAATTATGAAATAAATCATGTCTCGTTGTCACAGTACTGTCTCCACTACCCTGTCAAGGCTTGGTTCAGTGACTTGACATACACCAGTAATGAAGTCATGATTCATCCCTTTTAATTCGGTGATTGACTTGTATCCTCACCCTGCCCACAAGCCTCGCAGACTGGCATCAGATGCTAACACCACTGATGCATTTATGGCTCTTATGTCACTTTTCACGTCTAAACAGATATGATGAACCTGTCCATCCGTCCACTCCCCACCTACCCCGCTCCACCCAAAGAAATCAAGTATTGAAATTAAATACAAAGGATAGACCATATCATTCTTTTTCTTACTATCACCAATAATCTCCACAGGAACAAAAACCATCCTTAAAATGATGGAAGCGATTTGCATCCCTCACAACAATTTCTTGCCCTGCGATCTTTGCAATGAACTTGATAGCTGTGTGGCAGTCTCCACACACACGAAGGTTTTTGATAATCCGGATAGGCTTTCCAGGAGGCGTCCTGATAAGCCCAAAAGCAATTGCCAGTTTCTCACTATGATAATAGAGAAGGTATTCCTTTTCCATGTCTGCGACATCCTTCAGCACTAGATTTCTGTTAGGCACATACCCTGCCTCCTGTATCTGCTCAACCAATTTCTCCAATTTTGCATAGATCTTTTCTGTTTCTGGGTGAGATCTGTCTCCAGTGACAAATACATGCACCCTGTTTTTCACATCAATCCAGCTGCATCCTGGCTTCTTTTTTACTCCCTTGTTTTTCATCATTATTCTCACTTTAGTTACATCATCCCACATCTCCGCTGCAGCATAAATGCTTGACAACAGAACATAAGTTGAGTCATTCCCTGGTTCCAACTCAAATAGGCGTTCTGCGGCAAGCTTTCCCAGTTTCACATTAACATGCATTCTACAGGCACTAAGAAAGGAACCCCATACAACCACATCAGGCTCCATGGGCATTTCATCGATGAGTTTATTTGCCTCCTCCAGGTACCCAGCACGGCCAAGAAGGTCGACCATACAGGCATAATGCTCCGAGATTGCTGTTAAGCAATGGTCCCGTACCATGGAATTGAAGTAGTACCAGGCTTCCTCTACCAGGCCTGCATGGCTGCAAGCAGAGAGAACACCAACAAATGTAATCTCATCGGGCTTTGTGCCTGCTTGCATTAACCGTTCAAAGAGTCTAAGTGCCTCTATAGCAAGTCCATGTTGGGCATAACCTGCAATCATAGCATTCCATGAAACCACATCCCGCTCAGGCATACTGCTGAAGACTCGATCTGCATCTTCTATGCTCCCGCATCTAGCATACATGGTAATAAGGGCATTCTTTACAAACATCTCGTGTTCGAATCTAGTCTTTTTGATATGAACATGGACCTGCTTTCCCTGGTCCAAAGCTGCTAAGCTAGCACAAGCTCTTAGAACACTAGCAAACGTGGATTGGTTAGCTTTCACACCTGTCCTTGACATTTCAATAAAAAATACTAGAGCATCCTCAGAATGCCCATTCTGTGCATATCCTGCAATCATTGCAGTCCATGAGACAACATTTCGTTGCGAGAGATTATCAAAAAACTGTCGAGCATCCTCCATTCTCCCATTCTGGACAAATCCTGCAACCATGGCGTTCCACAATACCATATCTCGTTTAGGTATTGTATCCATCACCCGGCATGCCTGATCCACAAACCCACACTTCGCATACATGGTAACAAGGGAACTCCCCACAAACACATCGGATTCCATTCCAAATTTCAGGATGCATCCATGGACCTGCTTTCCGAATTCCAAGGCTTCTAGCCTTGCAACCGCTCTTAGAACACTAGGAAAGGTGAATGGATTCGGCATCATGCCATCCCGCAGCATCTGCACCAAAAATCCCACTGCCTCCTCCCCCTGCTCATTCTGACAATAACCTGCAATTATCGCATTCCAGGACCGCACATTCCGTTCTGGCATTTCGTCCAACAGTTGGCGCGCATCTTCCAATCTCGCATTCTGAGCACACCCTGCAATCATCGTCGTCCACGAGACCACATTTCGCTGTGGCATTATGTCAAACAAATGGCGTCCCTCCTCCACTCTTCCGTTCTGCATGTACCCAGCAATCATACCATTCCAAGAAACCACATCTCGTTCGGGCATTTCGTCAAACAATTTGCGTGCAGCTTCAACTCTGCCATTTTGACCATACCCTGCAATCATCGAGTTCCAAGACACAACATTTCGTTCAGGCATTTTGTCAAACAGTTTGCGTGCATCCTCTAACCTACCAATCTGCGCATACCTTGTAATCATTGAATTCCAAAACACAACAGTTCGTTCATGCATTTTATCGAACAATTCGCTGACATCTTCATTTTTACCCATCTCCTCGTATCTTCGTTTAATGCCACTGGAATTGCCGTGCTCAAACCCTTGTTTTCGCCTCCCCTCTTTCCCAGTGATGGCAATTGGATTACCAATGCCCTCATCTCTGATGTTACAGTCTCCGCCATTATAACCTAAAAGCTCCCGATTCCATTGTTGAGTTACTCCCCGTGCCCTTAGACACGGAGCTGAAACCCTGAAGTGGCTGAAGTTGTGCATCACCTTGTTATTTTCAGCTCAGATTGGAAAAAAATCATGCAATTCGTTGGAAGACAGGGAAGTGTCAATAGTTATTGTTACCAGTGTTTGTCTATATCTATATATATATATATGGTTTTCAACAAAACACTAAAATTAGTGTTTGTCTATATATATATATATGCACGGTGGTTTTCAACAAAACACGAATATATAGATATATATGATGGTTTTCAACAAAACACGAAAATTATGAATATTTTGTTGCAATATTTCATTATTGTTACTCGTTACGCATTATATGGTATATGGTTTTTATCCAGATTTTATATGGATTTAATAATTTAATGTGTGATTGTATATGAAAGGTATTGATGTATTAAAAATAATTTCAAAAGTGGGGAATTTATAAACATATTTTTATGGTAAATTGTTATGACTTGAGATTATGGTTTAAGAATAAAATAGAAAATTAAAATTATAGTTTAACAACAAAGTAGAAAATTCATAGTACACTTTTGTGGTAAAAAGTAATAAATAATTTTGATTGCCAATATAATTATTTGCTAGTGTAAAAGTGTTATATGAATTCTCCATTTATTATTTTCTATCACAAAATTGTTGTATGAATTCTTCACTTTGTTAATAGATCATAAGATTATGAGGTAATTTGAAGCTCTCATGTTTTCAAAGATGTTTATGTAGGTATATTTCATTTTAAAATATGAAAACACAATATTATTTTTCAAAGAAATTTTATATAGAAAAATGTGGATAAATTTATGTATTAAAGTTGGTTGAAAATGTTAACATGGTTGATTGAATGATGGAAAGTTAGAATGTGTTTGGATAAGAATTTGTAAATCAACACCAATAGACTAGAAGGGCAAGTATATATGTATTTTTTATAATTGTAACCATCGCATTAATGAAATAGTTGTATACAAAGAATAAAAGTATATTAAAAAAATTGATCAATAATTGCAATTCATGTTAATATACAACTTAGAATTTGACCTCTAAGACTTGAGAGATGTGAAAATATCAATATACAAGAAGGGTAAGTATACATGTATTCTTTATAATTGTAACCTTTATGTTAATGTACCTCCTTCAACTGTAAATGAGGGTAGTATATGGTCACATGTATAGAATTAAGGCTAGATGCTACTTGAAAGTACATGGCCCCATTATTATAACCTCAACGGTGACAGTAAGGGATATTGGCTTTCTTGTGAATATTATTTAGGTTGAAAATGCCTTTTACTCGTGGAGCATGACCTAAAATCGCTTTTGATGAACTAAGAAATAGTCTTCCTTATATGTAAGGAACAAGTTAACAGTGCAAGACCTAGAGGCATTTGGTAGGAGTGGAAGTTTGCCCCCTTACAGACCACCAACATGTTATTCAAGGTGGCTAGGTTTTGTTTACACACGATGATACAATGCACATCGGGGTCTTGAGATTGTATCGATAGAGGCTAGATTGATAGCTCTAAGTACTGTAAGTCTTTTCATGCATTGAAAAAAAAAACCTTCACACTAATGAGACAATGGCATACAAATAATGAGGGCATGTTTGAAGAACCTACCATTGATCACAATCCATGTTAACCTACAACTTAGAATTTGACCTTTAGGAGATGTGAAGGTGATATGTTGAGAGGTGAAAGTCCATGGTGCTCTAACAAATGTAATTAATATATGTACTCTGGGATGTTGACTCCAGAGTGAAGGTCGATTAAATGTAGCAAGGTCTGTCAATTTTCACATGCAACTCTATGTGACTAATTTCAGATCTGAAAATGGTTTCCTAGTGATCTAACAGTAAACCCTAGTTGTTATCACTAAACAATTTTACACTGAAATTATTGACTGAAAATATAGTAGTGGAAACAACAAGATCATAGATGAATCATCAACACATATGAGACACAAAAATGTTGTCCTGTAACTCTGTCAAATTCAGAAATTTTGAGGGAAAAACCATCCCTCTCAACAGCTTACAAAAAAAATCACCAAATCTGGGGACAAAACCAGTCCTCTCTACAACCACAAAATCAGCAAACTTCCCAGGACAAATCTGTTGCAGACCACTTGTACGGCCTGCTCCTTCCCACAAACCTTGTACGGACATGTGTGATTGCCCTTATTAGAATTTGTGTACATACGCAATTGTTCCCACTAAAACTTGCGTACATACGTGACCATTCTCACTGCAACCTGCATACATGTATTAAAGTCTCGTACGAACACTTCCATACGATCCACACCACCCACGCAACTTCTTCCTGTCCACAACTATCTCTCTTCTCCACACGTGTGGTGTGCTTTCCCTGTCCAAAACAAAAATAGTGAGTCCTTTAGCCTTAGGTAAGCATTTGTACTATCTGCACCACTCGCACGGATTCTTCCCTTCTGTAGTTGCCTCTCTTCTCCACACATGCGGTGTGTTGTCCTTGTCCAAAACAGAAAATAAAGAGTCCTTTAGCCCTGGGCCAAATTTTCCATAGTTGCGAAAATTCCCTTGCTGAAATCACCAAGCTCCTTGACACAAGTGCAGACTCACTTATGCCAACTCTATCATCATACTATGTCACAGTAAGATTTGTCACAATCTTTCCTCTCCTTATATAGGAGTCTAATGAGTGAGTTTAGGCACCCCTTCTAAACTCAACAATTAATTAGAATATTTAATTCCTCTTTGTGGGTGTGAAACCCCAACACAAGCCCACAAAGCCCATCAACTTGTCCATGAGGCCCTTGCCTCATTCCAAGGTTGATTTCACTAAAACTAAAGGTTAATCTAGTGTCAACGAAGATTCCCACATGCATGACACATTGGCCTCTTGTGGGAATGCCTCTTAAAGCTACAAAATCTTCAACACTCCCTATTATTGAGGGAGACATTTCATCCTCCAACATCTGGATGTACCTCTGTCTCCCATACTAGAAGTGACTATGTCTCTTATACTTCATATGCTACCACAGATGCACTCCAATCCTCTTAATTGGATACTCCTTTTGTCACCGAAGCAAATCCTGCTCTTCAATCCTCCTAATTGGTTGCATCCTTGATCACTGAAGCAAATTCTACTCTCCAATCCTCTTGATTGGATGCATCCTCAGCCGATGAACCAAATCCTATTGTCCAATCCTCCTAACTGGCTACTCCCTCAGTCACTGAGGCAAATCTTGTTGTGAAAAATTGGTCCTCCATGGAGGATACACTTCTATTAGAAGCCTCTTTCTTCAAAGCCTCATGTCTGGCCTCCTCAACCCATGACATTTGTTTGGAGGACTCCTCTCTTCCACATGTACCTGAAGGTGGATTCCCTCTAGATGAGTGATGCTCCCTCTGAGCCTGTTGACTCCCCTTGAATTTCAACTTCCTTTGAACACTCATACGAGGCTACTCTTCTTTACTGGATCCTGAGGGTTGTCTCTCTCTAAACTATGGCTCCCTCTGAGCCAGTACCACAGGTGGAGCTACATGCTCCCTTTGAACCTGTGTTGTTGGTGGGGCTACATGCCTCACCACTGGTGGAGCTACCTACTCCTCCTCATCTACATCTATGTTGTTGTTGGTCACAACTCTCATAGGTTGGCCCCTCGGCCTATATAGGTTGCCCTCTCCAACTCCAAGAACCACCACTGATATGAAGCTAGATCGTCTGAGCACAAACACCACTTGTCCATCTTGAAACAATATATGGTAACCCTTCTTCTCAATCTTTGAGACTGAGAGAACACTCCTCTTGAGTTCTGGCACCCATAACACATTTGACACCCTTAGCGCTTCTCCTTACTCCAACCTGAATGATACTATACCAGATCCTCGTATTGCATGCTTGGTTCCCATACTAGGCTCCACACACAACTCTAAGCCAATCTTTGTGAATTTTTCAAACAACTATTGTGCACTTGTCATATGGCAAGATGCTCCGCTATCCACCAATCAAGTCCCCCTACTCGAAATTGTACCTGAAAGGGCGAAGACCAACAAGTTCTCCCTCTGAAACCTATCTACAACCTATGAAACCTTTGTTGTTGATGCATGCTTCATTCTTCCTTCTTCCCCTTCCCTTCTGGTGTGGACACTGTGAAGCATAATGACCATAGTCATGACAGTCAAAACATCTGATTTTGCTAAGATCCTTCTTTCGTCTTGGTTCTGGAGATGATTATCTCGAGAGAGAAGCCCTTCTCCCAGGAGAACCCCTTATGCCCTTCCCTGACATGGCTTGGTTATCATCATTGCTACTCTTCACCACACCATCCAAATCATCCCTGGATACTAACCAAGTTTCCTCCTAGACACAATCAATCCAAAGTCTATCAAAGTCTGGTAATTTCTCTCGTGCACATATCCCCTACACAAATGGTTCCCAAGACCTGGGAATACCTCTCAACGCTACATTCACCAACTCAACATCCTCCACCTTATCACGGATGGCCACATGTTGATCTCATATATATGTAATCTTCATAAGATAGTTCACAACAGTGTCCTCATTGGACATCTTGACAACTTGAAGTCGGTGCTTCAAATTGAACTTCTTACTTGTATTCCCATTTTGGTATCCAAAGCAACATACATTTCCCTGTTATATGCCTTCTCATCAATGTGAGGAATCAGGCAATCCTTTACGGATTCTAGCAACACCCATTTGGTCTTTACTTCCTTCTTCTTGTGAGTTGCCAATTCCAGTGGATCGGTAGGACTTGCAACAACACCCTCAACAAACTCCTTGAGGTCATTTTCTTCCAATAGAAGAAGAAACATAGCCTTCCAAGCCCAGAAGTTAGTTTCCCCTTCCAACCTATCCTTAATATTCAATGTGTTCACCATGGTGACCTTCCCAGAACAAGAACAACAATCTTCCAGTGTTGCAACAAAATGTGTATGTGTAGATTTTCTGAGGTACTATCAGGCTTCCAAAACAGGTATGTCTTTGACCTTTATTTTGGCTCTAAGTTTGACTTTCCAAAACTGTCTTCTTATTGTCTTTTAGGACAGAAAATTGTTTGGTCACTTTTTGCTGATAATTTTGTGGTTAAGTTTCCATTTGAGGTGCCCTTTCAAGTGTTTTATTGTCTCAATATTAGCACATGCAATATACTTCAAAAAAAATAACACTACCTCTAGATATTTTGAACTTTAAATGTTGATCTACACTTCTAAGCATGCATGAAATTGACACATATGTTTTTGGTCAACATGACCCTGGAAAACCCCCCCCATGGGGAAAACCAGTTTGGAGTAGATGTATATAGAAGGCCTCAAATCAAAATGTACAACACAGAAAACATATACAAGTGAACCTGGTACAATAGCAACCCTTCTTAGATGCCTTGGAGTTCCTTGAAGACCTCCCTGTTAGCCTCTTGAAGTAAGGCGCCCCTTGCCTTGGTGTTCCTTTCTTCCTTTGCTTGCCTTTGTCCTTTTCCGTTTGCCTTTGCTTTAACCTTGCTCTTGTTTAACCTTTGAACTCTTTCTTTCCTTTGCCTTGCCCTTGTAATAGCTCCCTCCTCTCAAGATAGCCTCCCACAAAGAGATAGTGCACCCCCTCCTCAAGCAAAAACCATAAGTAGCGCCCTCTCCTTCACCCTTGCGCCCTCTACTCCCTAGAGTGCACCTAAGTAAGTGAAGTAGACCTCTCTATGCTGTAAGAACCTCCCATAAGCTATAGGTAAGCTCCCTCTCTCAATAATGCGCCTCTCCTCCTAGCAAATACGCCCCTACTCAATCGATAACTCAACAATGGAAAGTATCATCCCTTTCCACGTGCCTTCCATCTCCCATGGAATGCGCCTCACCTCGATAAGAAAGGAAACCTCAACTAGATGTTCCTTTCCTCATATGAAGCACCTCTCCTCCCAAGAATGTGCCTTCCTCAAGTGCTTGCGCCCCTCTCTAGTAGCTTGTTCCTTCCATCACAAAATAGCCCAACCTCCATGATAAGCCCTCCATGGTAGACTAGTGCCAAGCTCAAGCTCCTCCCAAACCCTCAAGCTTGTGCACCCTCCTTTCCTCAAGAAATCCCTCCTCTCCTCAAGAAATGCGCCCAAGTGCTCCTTTTCTTCTCCTCTTCTCTCAAGTGAAGAATGAGTCTCATAAATTCCCTATTCCCTCCTTTAGCCTCCTTTGTCCAAACCCTATTAGATCAATGGCCTAGATCTAATCTAGCCAAGTCTAATCAATGGGTGAGATTCAATCCCAAAATCTCACTTAGGAAACCCAATTTCCTTAGTTTGCTTTATGTCTATTAATTCACCCACAAAGTGAATTAATTGTCACTTTAATGACTTAGTGACATATTTCACTTTTGACTTAAATCTCCTAAGTCAAAGTGAAATTAGAATCATAAAGTAAAGTAACAAGGGTAATAGTCTCCCCCTTTGTGTTTAGAAACTCATAAACACAAGGGGACCACTTTCCAAGGTAGCCAAATCTCAACAGTCTGAAGATGATCCCCTTCTCTTCAAAGCATTGGCTTTGATACCATGTTAATTTTAACATGCAACTCTATGCGACTATTTCATATATGAAAATAACTTCCTAGTGATCTAACAGTAAACCCTAGCTAATATCGCTGAACAATTTTACACTAAAATTATTGACTAAAATATAGCAACGGAAATAACAAGATCAGAGATGAATCATCAACACATATGAGACACAAAATTTGTGTTTTGTAACTCTGTCAAATTCAGAAATTCTAAGGGAAAAACCAACTCTCTCAACAACTTACAAAAAAATCACCAAATCCGAGGACAAAACCAATCCTCTCTACAACCACAAAATCAACAAATTTCATGGGACAAATCCTAACTTACAAATCTGTTGCAGACCACCTGTACGACATGTTGACGTCAGGTTGTACAAAGCTACTCCTACCCAGAAACCTTGTACGGATGTACTATGCAACTATCCTTACTGGAACCCACGTACATACACAATTGTTCCCGTTGAAACTCGTGTACATACGTGATTGTTCTCACTGCAACCCACATGCATGTACCAAAGTCTTGTACGGACGCTTTCATACAGTCTGCACCACCCTCATGGATTCTTCCCTTTTGCGACTGCCTCTCTTCTCCACACATGTGGTGTGCTTTCCCTGTCCATAACAGAAAATAGAGAGTCCTTTAGCCCTAGGCCGGATTTGCCATAGTTTCAGAAATTCCTTTGTTGAAATCACCAAGCTCCTTGACACAAGTGTAGACTCACTTATGCCAACTCCACTATCACACTATGTCACACTAAGATTTGTCACAATATTCCCTCTCCTTATATAGGAGTCTAATGAGTAAGTTTAGGCACCCCTTCTAAACTCAACAATTAATTAGAATATTTCATTCCTCTTTGTGGATGTGAAACCTCAACACAAGCCCACAAAGCCCATCAACTTGTCCATGATCCCTTGCCTCATTCCAAGACTGATTTCACTTAAACGAAAGGTTGATCTAGTTCCAACGAAGATTCCCACATGCCTGATGTTGTTCCAGAGTCTGTACTTAAGGCTTAGAAAGTATAGTGTCTAAGCATCCGAAAGTGAGTGAAGAGTAAGGATGGGGAAAGCATCAACCTTCGGGAAAGGAAGCTAAGGCTAATTTTCCAGGTTGTTGATGTCCAGCTTCCAACTGTTTCTGTATGTTTATATCTCGTTCAATCGCAGCCCATGAAGGTTCAAGTTCTGCCCGGGTAGTGGTTGTTTTAAGTATAGTATCGAAAAGATTCAAAGCAATATGTGTATGGTCCGATAAACCGGGTTCAATATTAGGTTGTCTTACAACGGGGATAGTCATAGAGGAACAGGAAAATTCAAAGTTTTAGATGTTGTCTCAATTTGACCGTATAAAAGAGAATTTTTAATACACTATTAAAAATTTAAATGCAAACCAAAGGCCTTTTCCCGTAACTAAGTTATTTGTTAAATAAATGTGTGTGAAATGTGAGAAAAACATAAAGTTGTTTATAATACGAGGCTCCTATCAAGGGAGAATCTCGCCCTGTAAACAGAAGAAGAAAAATATGAGAAGAAATCTGACGAAGTATGAAATATAAAAATCTAAAGAGTTCACAGGCCTTGTACCTGCTAATAGCCGATACAGAGGAAAAGATGTAAACGAAATAGACGATTAAAATTTAATCACCACAGTAGACGTTTTACTAAATTGCAGTGAAACATTCATCAGACATATATATGCGAAATGAAAATGAATATGAAATCACAAAGAAAACAAACTCATAACACAGTCTTGACGGAATCAGGAGTCTTCGGATTGCTTTATATTAAATTTCAAAAGGAGAGAGTCTCTATTACAATCGACCAAAATAGGTCCAGCCCTTTTTCTTTCTTCAACGTGTATATTTATACAAATTTCTATATGTTGGAATCTCAATCGTTCCAGAGGTTTTCGGTTACAACAAAAGGAGATTAAACGTTTCAATTATTTGTCTCTGTCCTTATTTGGTACCGGAAACATGCCCCTTCGCATGCTCAGTGCAAGTGACGCACTTCTCCACCAGCTGGGATATCAACCTAGAAGGTTTTGCTTGATTATTTGCCTGAAAAGTGTAACAATCCTTCACCAATTGTGGCAACTTTCCTTCCACCTGTTGGTCTTTGGTGTTGATAGAACATAATTGTACACTCGGTTTAATTAGCCATTTATCTATTTGGACTATGTCTGTCTGGGTTATTTGTGATATTTCAACCAACTCTCTTTCTTCATTTTCCTTGATATTGAGAAGATGCTTGGTTGTATTGATCTGGCCCAGTATCTCAGTGCTGCTTTCACCATCGAAACCCAACCAACTCCCATCTAGAAAACCAAAAGTTTCTTCACAAGATTTTCTTACCTCTTTAGTTTGTTGTCTACCTTGTGATATGTTACGCTCCCATTATTTCAACAAGATGTTACCTCGGGTCTGCTCTGGGATGGAAAACCTGGAACTACTGCATGTTTCCCTTTTCATCGTGGCTATAATAGCCTCTTGGAAAGCAACCCGAGCCGCCCCAACTCTTTTTTCTTAGAGAGAGAGTTTTTCCAGTACTCAATCAATGAGTTGGCAGTTGTTTTGAATTGTTTCCACCTTAGCAAGTAGACCTTGCTAAGCTGCTGACACTCTTTTTCTGATTTCTATAGCTTGGGATTGAAATATCCCGATATTGATTACCTGGCTTTCGGCAAAGTCTAATTTGGCCTGCAGCTACCCTATCAATTCTCCTTGTTGGCCTATCTGTATTTGACTGGTCTAAGCCATCATCTGTGTCTATTTGAGATCGGCTTTGAGCCACTCGATTTCCTTTTGATCAGCTACTCTAGCTTGCTCTATACCTGTATTCGCCTGATCTTTGGCAGCTGCCTCTGTTGTAGCTAGTTTAGCCTCTAATGTTTTGATCAAGCGATTTTTTCACTTCAGCTGATCCTTTAGGGTCCCGACTGAATATTGGTTGGCTGTAGCAAAATCCCCCAATGTTCCTGCTATTTGAGTTGCAAATTCCTCTTTTTTCATAGCTCTCCCATCAGTTAAAATTTTAAATTTCTTGGATACTGTGCCTGCCTCTTGATAAAGTTCTTGTTTCACGACAGCCTTTCTCTTCTTATCGAAGAAAAATTCATTTGGAGGTAGCTCTTCCATAGTTATGGGCGTTAATTCTTTGCCGAAAATCCAACCTACGTCTGGGACCCCCTTTGTGGACTGTAGGGGGGTAACAGAAACGATTGGATTGTCGATATGCTTAGATGATTTCCCTGAAGTAACAACCAAGGTTGGATCGCTTGGAGGGTTGGGAGTCTCGGCTTCTTGTTTCGGGCCCCCAGTTTGCTCTTTCTTTTCCTAGTGTTCTTCTTGGTCGGGTGTTGAATCTTTGGAGCCCTCGGCTTCCGTTTGTTGCACCTCTACGGTCGTTGGGTTCTCACCCTGTAATACTGGGGGAAGGCAGCTCTGCCAGTGTTCTTGGAATTTGAAAACATCGGCCCTCGCTTTGGGTGACAGGGCTTGTATCTGACCCAAAACTTTGGCATAAGATCTCGCGCCTTGGAAAATATCATCATGAGGCGAATTCTCGTGTTCAAATCTTTTAAGGCCACAACTAGACATGTGATTACTCACGACCCTGTGTGGGTCGTGTTTCTTGAATTCAATGTGGACCAATTTAATATCTTCCAAGGCTGCTGCCTCGGCCTTTGCATGCTCGAAATCTAATAAAGAATAGGTATTCAAATGAATAGGGAAAGGTGGCCATACCTTCTTCGAAAATCCTTTAAGCTCTTTGCTTATGCCACCAATCACGGTTTGCCTAGCGATTTCGTGACAAGCTATCTTATCAGGTATAAATAATGGTAGAGCATGTGGAGGAATAGAGGCGTCAAAAACCCTGATGTATGAAAATTCTACCTCCACGTACCAGTCGGCCACGCTGCTCAAATTTTTCGCGATGCTATCTGAGGTCCTGGGCAGTGGATTTCCGAAGATGGTGACATGCATCGGTACCATTACCCAATTGAAAATTTTGTATATGAAATATGCGGCCTTATCCTCCCAAAGATTTGAATGGTAGACATGGATAGGCTCAGAATCAGATGGAGCCCAGCTCCAGCTCATTAAGGGAAAAGGCGTCATGAAACACACGACGTCCATGATGTATGTGGACATGAAAAATGAAGTGGCCTTCCCACTCGCCCTCTGCATCCGATATTCTATAATCCGACTGGTTAGACTATTTGACAACAGTTTGGCCCAGTCAAAGGAACAACCTTCAGCGACTGTATGCATCAGAGGCACCCACGGGAGGAAAAAATGTGTGGTGTCCTCCCTCCCATACAATCTACAGGTCATCATTGCTATGGATTTGAACTATGGTTCCAAGGAAGATATGGAATAAACTCCATTACTATCTGCCCTCAACTTCGCGGGGTGTGAGACCCAATCCTTGATCAAATCAAATAAGCCTTTATCGTATTGCTCGCATTCCTTATGTTTAAAACCCTCCAGAAACACGACATCGTATGCGAAGTTCGGTGTGGATGACAATTTGTACATCGCCTGTAAGTATTCTGGTCTAAAGGTCCCAATAGTGATCACCTTCTGCTCGCTGATGATGGTTTTGGTCGGGATATCTACATGATCTAGCGCCCATCGGATCATATCATAGTAAGGAAGAAGACGTGGCCTGGCTGTTACTCTATGCATCTCTGCTTGGACGACGATCTTGTATTTGGTGGCCAAGTCGTCCTTCTCATTATCACTGGAATCATCTGAACAGTTCACCAATTCAGACTGCAGAACCTCGGAGATGTATGACTAGGTTCTAACAGAATCAACACTTCGGGGTGAAGTATCAGAAACATTATCTGAGCCTTGCCCTGAACTCTCATCACTTGCCTTGGATGCTTCTCGTGGGGCCATGACAGCGGATTGTGACTTAGCTCGGTAAAAATGTGTATATATATAGAAATTAGCCTGACGATAAAATCTTCTTTGCGCAAGATAGAAATGAAATTTGAAAATACTGAGAGAAAGAACTCTATATTTCGATCATTTAAAACGCTGGCGTCCTTATGAACAGAACGGTCAAATCATTTTTTGGGAAATATTTTAGCAATAAAAACAATATCTTTACCTGTCACTTCGAATTATTTCAAATAAATGCCATAAATTTTGATGGGTCGTGATACAAGTTGGCACAAAACATTTAAATTTATCCCGTAGACGGTGCGTGTTGAAATTTGTATTAATCCACTAATCAATCTGGCTTAGCTTCTTTAATTAGGTTTTCTTTAAACTTTAATCAACCTTTCGGCATTCGCCGTATCGGGAGATTTTAGTCCTATCCTTCTAGCCCCTAAAATCCGAGATCGTGATGATTAGATCTAGTTAAGCCAGAAGGTAAACCAGATTAAGTGTTTAATTAATCATGTTTTAATTAATATCGTGACTTCGTGACTCGAGGCTTCGAAGGTATAGTTTCTGGGAGGAGCGTATGCCGAGTCGCGAAATCCCGAGATCGCGATGATGTGATCTAGTTAAGCCAGAAGGTAACCCGGATTAAGTGTTTAATTAATTAATATTTAAGTAATATCGCGACTTCCTGACTCGGGGTTTCGAAGGTATAACTTTTGGGAGGAGTGTATGCCAAGTCGTGAAATCCTGATAGAGTTTAACCATGGTCAAAAAACTATTCACCCCTGACACAAACCCGGGTAACTTATGTAAATGTCTCGCGATTTCGCCTATTGGAGTTATGAAGGTAAGGTTTTTGGAGAGAGTGAATGCCGAGACGTGAAACCCTGATAGCACTTGACTAGGGTTTAAGGAACTTTACTCCAGGCTTTAACCTGAGGTAAGCTTTTTTTTAAATCTTTTCGCAACTTCGCACATCGGGGCTTGTAAACCATGTGACTTGTAACTCCCGAAGCGCGATATCCCGAGGTACAAAAAGTGAAAAATCTCGTTTAACGGTTAAAGGTAGTAACTTAGGAGTATAATAGCCCTCGCCACTTCACCTGTCGGGAATACTGAGATTTTTAAGTGGGTAAATGTCGCGACGTAAAAGACAACTTAAAGACCACCCTTGATTTTATGAATTACATTTAAATCAATTGAAAAAGGCGACTCCAACACCTGACACCTTGGCCTCTTGTGGGAATGCCTCCTGAAGCTACAAAAGCTTCAAGAAGGTGGAGGCACTTGTGTATAAGAATAATAAGTCACGTGATGTATAAACAAGTATAAGAAAAAGCAGTGGAATTGCTTATTCCTTGCCTCGATTCCATTTCCATGATAGTAGCACTAGCTACGATTATGGCATTGAAGGAATAGGGATACGATTATAATTCTCAGTATACACACAGAGTTGGTATGCAACTTTAATTGGTCTCAAACTTTGATAATTTAATAAATGATCAACTGAGTTCTCCCATTAAGATTCAACAAGTACCCCAACCTGCAAATATTACCTTAGGCCATATTCAGTTTCACTTAATAGATAATTACAACGTAAAAGTATTTACATTGCATTTAATTTTTTGTTGATTGATTCATAATTGTGTTGCATATGGACTCTAACTTCTTCCTTACACAATCAATATGTCTTGTGTTCGGAGCAAGTAGCATTGTTATCTCCTTGGGAAGTAATTCCCACAACCCTAAACACAAGAGTTGCAAATATTACCTTAGGTCATATTCAGTTTCACTTAAAATAGATAATTACAACATAAAAGTATTTTCATTTGCATTTATTTTTTTGTTGATTTATACATAATTGTGTTGCATATCGACTCTAACTTCTTCCTTGCACAATCAAGATTATGTCTTTGTGTTTGGAGCAAGTAGCATTGTCATATCCTTGGGAAGTAAATACCACAACCCTAAACACAAGAGTATATGAAGAAAAGTAATTTGTAAAAAGAAAAGTAAATGATTTATTGGTTGCCCTTAGGTTGGGAGAAATTCCTCGCTCGTTGTATCAAGAACAATGGAGTGAGGGTGGAAATTTTCAAAATAAAACTATATTTCAAATTTGATGGATTGGACAACTCTTTTATTCATTTTCATAGTTTAAAAAAAAATATTGACAATTACTATTTTTAATTTTTAACGGTATTTGATGAACAATTTATTCATCATATTCTATCTCTGAATAAGGTTCAGTGGAGTACTTGATCCCATCATGTATACTTTCCTTTCCCCTAAAAGATCCAAAAAAACTACTTTTCCACTGGAGAGCAATATCCAGCCTACTACTCAGCATTGAATGTTGTGGTAGATGGATTATAGGTCATTGGACCTGAAACCCCAACGCATTCAATACTATGTAGCAGGCTGGATATTGGCAGCCTTTTCCACTGGGCTTTCAATATCCAACTCGTACACGTGTCTACCCCCGACTAGAACTTGGCACAATTGTAGATGTAAGTTAAAGTGCATAGGAGACAAAATTAGGGATTGAACTTCAAACACTATAAGCGCATAGGAGATAGAATTAGGGCTTGAAGTTCAAGCGCCTCTGCATGCGGTGCAACATACCTTTCAAGCATGAAGCCCAACACATGCCCTACAAATACATGACACATGTGACTTTCATGCATTCTATGGGCTCTGTGGAGTTTCATAAGTTATGTTGTCAATTTCGCCAACCTGGATAAGTTTTCCTTTATTTCAGGACCTTATCGAAGATCACGAGCTTCAGCTTCGAAACGTTCATAATGTGAATACATGAGGACTCTAACACGGGATATCTTGAACAGTGCTAGCAGTAGAAGGTTATTCCCTGTGCTTTCGGCTAAAATTACAGGCAAACCGACGTAATTATTGGAGATGAACTATAATTAACTGCTATGAAGTCTAAAAAATTCAAAAAAATCATCCAGGCATCCAGTTCAACCCTGCATTTTCTAGAGAAATAGCCGGCCTTTACGACCTCTATTGGCCATAAGGGATAGGGTATTAAATAGGCAGTAGTTTAAACATTCTACGTTTAGTTGTTTTTCGACAATTTTTTTTGTTTGATTTTGCCCGAAATCCGGTGATGAATGGTTGGATCTGCATATTTGAGTAGTTAAGTTTGTATAATCTGAGTGCCTCAGGGGTTTCTCCACATGCTGAATCCATTTATGCATTCATAAATGAAATTTAAACAATAGAAAATAGTGATTTTGTTCAAATTTACATCATCGGATTCCGGCCAAAAAAAACCCAAAAGGTAGAACGTTTAGCCAACACCATTAAATAGGGCTAGCCAATGTGCATGTGTTAAATTGGGTTGTACTCTAAATGTTATACATTTTGGATTTTTTTGGGGAGATATTATCCCGTTAATTTTCCTCGAAATCCGAAGTGAAATTGTTGGGTTGCAGATTTATATGGTTAGTCTGTATAATTCCAATGCCCCAGGAGTTTTTTAGGATGTTGAATCCATTTATGTATTCAGAAATACAATTTACACAAGGAAACTGTGATTTCACCGATATTTATATTGTTGGATTTCACTGAAAAATGGTAAAACAAAGAACGTTTAGACGACACCTTAAATTAGAGAAAGACGACTTTGATTCATTGGAAAGAGAGAGGTTGTGACAAGAGATTAGGAATGAAGAAAGATACCTCCTTTAACATTCAATTTATAGCCATCATTTGATTTCAAAACCTTTGGGAGAGATTTTATTAGGGATTGTGTTGTAATCCAAAGGGGGTAGGGTATGTATACCTCTGTAAAATTTACCAATAAAATCGTTGGGCAAAGGGGGTCTCGTACACCAATTTGGTGTCTGGCTTCACCATGACCTTAAAAATAAATTATTATTATTATTATTATTGACTTTATTCAAGTGATGGATGATATCTTGCTACACTTTTGTATTAAGTAGGTTGAAGGAGAACAACTACAACTACTAGAGATTTATATGGCATTCTCGATATGGCTAGTGCCATATTTCATCTTCATTAAGGTTAGTAGTAAAACATATTGTGAATTTTGATGATGGGGTCATTGTTGGAGCCTCATTCTTTTCATAAGCATCCCCTCACAATAGTGTATTTAAAGCCATATTTGTGTTTTTTGGATCGTTTTGGCATGGTTTTTGGCTTGTGATATAAATCCTAGCATTAGGAAACTTTAAATTGCAACAATAAATTGATCTGGACTAGATCATTATATTATTTATCATTTATCTCAATGATTTATGGGTGAAAAAATTGGAGGAAACAACTTGCAAAGCCATTTTAGCGGCTAGTTCCAATTTGGAAATTTGGGTCCAAAAAACCATCTGGAAACTTCTGAAGCCATTTTGAGGCATCACGTGACACTTTTTTATGGTCTGGACTTTATTGTAGAGCAAGAAACTATATTGTACACATCAAGACCTTTCCAACGATGCAAGAATTGCCTCAATCAGAGTTCATATGAAAAAGTTATGCCTCTTGCAAGTTGACCTACCGTATTGATCACCATGGTGCGAGTGGATGCCACGTCAGCCCCCATTACTTAAACATGTGGGGCTAGCCACGTAGTGTATTTTCTAAAATATTCTAGAAGGTCCAAACATGATCACTAATTCGGGGTTGAGGAAGTTAATACTCTAACCCTATATGGCTATCGAGCTATATTAAATATCGGACCGCTAGGAGGAGAAGGGGTTCCATTCCTTTGCATTGTATCTTGTTCCATAGCTGAGCATAATAGTTGAGAGTGGTATTTTGTGAGCACAACAAAGGAGGAGAGATTATGTAGCATCCATACAAGCCACAATGTCAAAGGCAACTCCACAGAGAATGTTTTTTTCTTTGTACTTACACTTGAAGAAAAGAGAGCAAAGTTGTCTCACCTTATAGTTGGGTTTTCCCATGTTTCCCAGGTTATATATTGTGTTTGTTTGTGTATGGTGTGTCAGTATTTATATTTATTCTCTATTTTTTTTCATTTTAGCTATTTCATACATTTTTAGCAGAAAACCAGTAATTAAAGAATTTGAGATCTAAAGGAAATTAACCTTCATAGTAAAAAATTTAGTACTTTATTAGATTTGTTGTGATGAAATGTCCAGTGGAATATTCACGATAGTTTGTAGAACATATTGGTATCAGAGCATATTTTCTTGGGGTATTTGTGGAAAGTTGCAGGGATCCAATAATTGGTTTAAGAAGAAAGTCCCAGAACCCTAGCCATGGCTAATGAGTTTGTTCATAACCACCCTCGAGATCCAACAAAGGATAGATTTGCAAGGCTGAAAGTGAAAGTCATTGACATATGATATGTCCCTCGAACTCAGAGATATGTCCCTCCTCGTGGCAGCTCTAGCAAGCAAGTTTGGACCATTCAGAGAAGTTGGAGGCTCAAACTCAGAAATCGGGAGATAACGAAGACCCAAAAAGGGAGTCACGAAAAGAACCCAAGAAAGAGAAGTTGAGTTCTAGTGTCATAAACCCTTCATAGTATTTATTCAAGATGGAAGTGAAAGTGGACATAAATCCATACGAAGGTGAGATCAACACATTAAAAAAAAATGATTGGTTGCGACAACTAGAAGTTTATTTCAACGTTCACCACATAAATGAAGAAAAAACAATATTGTTTGTCAGACTGGAGTTAGAGGGCCGTGATTTAACCTGGTGGGAAATCCATACAGAAACACTTAAGTTGGAGGGTGATCTACCAGTAACTAAGTGAGAGGATTTCAAAACCCTCATTAATTCTTAGTCCTATTATATTGGGTATGTAGAGGACCAATGGATTCGTTGGCATTACTTCAAGTAAAGGCAGGAGCAGAGTGTACAGGAGTACACCATTGAGTTTAGAAAAATGGCCATCATGCTAGGTATCTCTCCCAAGAACCTAGATGTAATATTCAAGTATATGGGGGGTCTACATAGTCATCTACGAAAGAAAGTGATGTTTCTCAAGCCAAGGACAGTGGACGAGGCATGTGTACAAGCATAGTATCTAGAAAACAATGTCCACAAGAAAGGACAACCAAGTGATTCCAAGTAGAAAGAGCACCAGGAAGCTTCCAAGGAGGGGAAAAATAAGTGGAAAAGGGGGAAGGATAAAAAGACAAAAACCATTGCACATTAGTGTAAGGATCCCAACAACCATTGTAACCATTGCAATATTGATGGGCACGTTGAGGAAAAGTGCTAGAAACTACATCCAGAGTTGAACATGAAGAACTACAAGAAGGATACAAAGAAAAAKAATCTTCTAGYCATGGATTCGAGTAATCASGTTGAAAGCAACTTTGATGTGGATGAGAATATTATTTKCACATCAATGCAAAAGGAGGTGAATTTGAGTAACCTTCATCACCAGGAAGAGAAGGAGATGACAMAAATCTTCCACATCAAGATCCAGGTCAAGAAGACCAAGATAGGCATTATGTTTGACTCATGTTCACATGATAATCTCATAGAAGCATATCTTATCAGCAAGCTTGGATTGGAGGTTGACAATCATCCTAGCCCATATCCATTAGGATGGGTAAACAAGGATGTAGAGATCAAGGTAACGAAACAATGTAAGATTAAATTTGCGGTAAGTGTTGATTTTATTGATGAAGTGGAATTAGACGTAATACCCCTTGATGTATGTGGAGTAGTGTTTGGAAGCCCCTACATGTATATGAGGGATGAAATATTCATGCAAAGATCCAACTAGTACCGCCTAATCAAGTATGGGAAGTCCTACATCATCAACACACATAAAGGCAAGTCAAATATCTCATTGGCAAGTGCCAACCAAGCCGAGAAGTTGATTAGTTCCAGTAAGAAATATGTTTTACTTTTCTTAAGAGAAAAGCAGTCTAAGGGTGATTCGATAAGAGAAAAGGAATCCCTAGAGGGGTGTACTAAAGATGGAAGTGGAGCACAGAATACAATTATTGCTA
The DNA here is from genome assembly GCA_009831015.1 of Picea engelmannii. Classification (NCBI taxonomy): domain Eukaryota; kingdom Viridiplantae; phylum Streptophyta; class Pinopsida; order Pinales; family Pinaceae; genus Picea; species Picea engelmannii. The sequence continues at coordinate 152,848 of ML794392.1, forward strand.
GACTTCCCATTGTTGAATATTGGGTTGTATAGAAAGTTTGTTCTGGAAGCAAATGAAGTGAAGAAGTAGTTGCAACAATTGTTGGAGTGGGGTGTGATTCGACCAAGCACATCACCTATGGGTCACCTATCATAATTGTACCAAATAAGGATGGGACTTGGTGAATGTGTATTGACTACAGAGTATTGAACAAGATTACACTGAAAAATTGATACCCTCTACCTAGGATTGATAATATGTTAGATCAGTTGCATCATGCAAAATATTTCACCAAGTTGGATCTCAAATTGATATACCACTAGGTACACATCAAGGAACAAGGCACCTAGAAGACTACCTTCAAGACAAGGAAAGGTTTGTATGAATGGTTGGTCATGTCAATTGGTTTATGTAACACACCGGCTACATTTACGAGACTGATGAATGATGTATTACACCCATATCTAGATTCATTTGTTATAGTATATTTGGATGATATATTGGTTTATAGTGCTACCTGGGAGGAGCACATCTCACATCTCATGTAGTTTTTAGAGACTCTAAAGAAGCACCAGTTGTTGGCTAACCTCAAGAAATGTGAGTTTTCTTAGGAATATTTGGTGTATTTGGGATATGTGATCGGTGGAGGGGAGCTCAAGATAGATCCTACAAATATGGAGGCCATCATGAAATGACTAGTTTCTACAACTGTCATTGAAGCTAGGAGATTTTTGGGGGTATCACAATACTCACGGAAGTTCATAGCTTCATTTTCAACAGTAGCTACACCACTCCAGGCCATAACAGTGAGTGATAAGAGTTTCCAATGGGGGAAGAATCAACAAAAGGATTTCGATGAGCTGAAAAGAAAAATCAATCAAGCACCAGTTCTTGCATTACCAAACTTGAAAAATCCTTTCGAAGTGGAGACAGATGCAAGTGGGTATGCCATGGGAGCAGTTTTGATGCAAGGAGGAGATCATATATGCTATCATTTTGAAATATTTCATGGGATAGTTCTCAACTACCCTACCTATAACAAGGAACTCTATTCATTGGTTCAAATTGTTAAGAAGTGGAAGCACTATCTCATGGGAAAGAAGACCATCATCCACACAAATCACCAACCGCTACAATATTTGTAGGCCTAGAGTAATCTACAACAAATCAGACATTACAAGTGGATGGGGTTTTTACATCAATTTAATCTAGTCATCGAGTATAAGAAGGGAAACACAAACATGTTGGTAGACATGCTTTCAAGGCCACCCACATCTAATATTACAACTTTGGGAACTCTTATGCACATGGAGCCTTTTACCCATGATGCATATAGAGAGGCATACAAAAAAGATGAGGACTTCAATGAGGTGTTTCAACAACCATGTGGCCAAATTCATATAGAAGAAGGTGACAACAAGGTTGACTATCATTTCCAGAATGGGTTACTCTACAAGCTCGATAAGCTTTGTGCCCCTAAAGATGAATTACTACAAATTATCAAAGAAGCTTACACCTCCAAGGTTGTAGGACATTTTGGTGTTGTGAAGACAACTGCCAACTTACAGAGGTATGTGTACTTTCCTAGAATGCAAGAAGATATAGCATGGTATATTCGAGGATGTATACTTTGTTGTACAAGGAAGCCCAATAACAAGAAGCAAGGTCTATACCATCCCTTACATGTACCCAATCGACCCCGGGAAATCATTTCCATGGATTTTGCAGGAGCTTTACTGACAATTAGGAAAGGACATGACTATCTATTTGTGGTAGTTGAAAGGTTTAGCAAGATGTGCATTCTAATGCCTTATAAAAACATCATTAAAGGGAAATAATCAACAAAAATTTATTTGAATGGGTCTGGGTGCACTTTCAGATACCAAGGAGCATCATCTCAAACATGGATACCATATTTCTCAGTACATTTTGGACTACATTTTGGGAGAATATGGACATTAATTTGAATAGATTTACAACATTCCATCCACGAATACATGGGCAGACAAAAGTAGTCAACATGAATTTGGCGTAGATTTTGCGGGGTTACAATTAGAAGCCTTCGTTGACCTGGGATGAATATCTAATCTACATACTATTGATATTTTGGTAGTTGTGGGAGGTATTAACCTCCACATGTAACCTATGACTTAGAATAGAATATTTTGGAAGCAAGTGAACCATTAAACATATGTGTGGAAACCCTAGAAAACAAGTTGGCCTAGAAGAATAAATAATATTAGAATATTATCTTCCAGAAATACAAGTCAGCTCCAGAGGAAAAATATAAAAAGAAAATATAATTACTAGAAAGTCAGGTCGGCCCAGCCATAAAATTCATTGGACAGATTAATATAAATATAGGATATTTTAGCTCATTTGGATACCCAGTCAGAGCACAAGTCTTGTGGAGAGCTGTAGTTGCAGCTGCAAGGAGGAATAAGGGTGTATGGTCATCTCTTGGTCTTGGTCTCTCTCTATCGCTATCAAGTGATTCTCTTGGTGAAAATCTTGGTGATACTCTTGCTAAGTATGGTGCAAGGTTGAGAGAGTAGTGCAACTACACCTGTTGTAGTTGTGTATGGCACTTATTCTGTGGATATGGAGACTCTCTCTCTCTTGTGCGCTATCGTTGGAGAAGGAGTGTTAAACTTGTCTTGAGTTGTTGTTGTAGTTAACATCTAAGGTTTATCTGTTGGTTCTAGAGTAGGCTTGTAGGAATTATTCTAAGTAAAGGTTAGTGTGCTCGAGGATGGCATATGTGAATGCCTATGGTTGGGTGACAATGATGTGACATTGTCTATGGTTAAACCAGCATACCAAAATTTCAACATGGTCTCAGAGTTGGTTTCCTTCATAACAGTCTAACCGCTGGAAGGAAGGTCCTCAGTTTCCCTCATTGAGCACTTACTGAACAGACTAAGAAGGTTTTCTAAGTAGGGCGCATCTCTTCCCTAGATCAGATCTGCAAATTTTTGAAGTTGATAAATTAGGGTTTCCTCATAAAACCCTAGGTCTACAGTGCCAGTTGCAGTTGTAGTGCCAGTTCCTTCATGCCAGTTGCTTTATGCCAATTGTAGCACTAGTTGCAGTACCAGTTGTAGTGCCAACACCAGTTGTAGTACCAGTTGCAATGAAAGTTTATGTGAAGTGCTGGGAGTAATTTTTTGTTGTCCTAGTGTGCCTTACCCTAGCACATCTCCAGATACCTTTAGATTACAAGTTGGAGAACCTTTGAAGTTTTAAGGTTCATCATTGCTTTTCGTTTCTGACGGATGGTGCAACTATATGTCGATGCCACCGGATGTATGTACTTATACATACATACATACATACATACATACATACATACATACATACATACATACATACATATATATATATATATATATATATATATATGTATGTATGTATGTATGTATGTATGTATGTATACATATACATATAGTATCACTATTTTGAATGTGATTGCAAGAGAAGGGATCTCTTACAATCATAGATCTAGAGGGATCTCAGACCCAACACATTCAAAAGAACAATGCACTCCAAGTTTGATTGTTTTCATATGCCTCTAGTTGTTATGGCATTATTGTAATCTTATGAACATCTAGTTGTATTTTGATCTATTGAAGTTATAGTAACTTATGTTCAAAGTTAAAGTTATAAGTTGACTCTAGTCAAAGTATTAGATTGATTAAGGTTGAGATTTTAGAGTTTATTTGCATGATATTCTCTAACTTAGATTTATGTCAAGAAAGCATATTGTCTTAAGTATAGGGGACAGGTTGGAGAGAATACTTTTCATCTTGAGTGAAGGAGACTTGGAAGAAAATTAAAAAACACTCGTTCTTGAAGATAAGACTCCATGTTCCAGGTTTGATTGATTAAATTAATAAGTTTCCAATTTGCACATATCTAGTTTGATAATTGCTACATTACTAGTTGTGACAACAATCCTTGAAAGGTTCTATTACTGCTAGATATAATTAATACTTGGTGGCATGTGAGTATTATTGATATAAATGCTTATTGTACTTGGTCACAAGATGAACTAACATCTCCTCTAAGAGATACTTCTTGTTTTGCTTCCAGGAAAGTCACCTTGGTAATAATATGATGATTACCACGAGATTGTCTTTTTATTCGTGTTGACATAGATATGTTCTTATGAAAATGATATTATATTTTTTGTTCTTGTTTTCTTGTTCCGAGCAGGTTACGATGGAGGAATGATTGATCACAACACTAAAAGAGTGTTGTTCCTATTTCTTATTATTGTATTTTTATTTTGGTTCATGTTCTAGGCAGGTCACAAGCAATAACTCTAAGAAGGAGATACTTTGATTATTGTTCTCGTTCTTGTTTTTATTATTATAAGAGTATTATTCTTGTATATTTTTTTTCCTTTTGTTGTCCTTGTTCTAGGCATGTCACAGGTGATAACTCTGAGGGAATCTATAGTGACAGTTGCAGGAGACAACATATTAGATGGTCTCTAGTATGGAGCAGACTATCCAGATAAGAAGTTGCGTACACGCCTGTATACATCCATGTACCAAAGAAGAAGAAGAAGAAGGGTACTTTTGTGAGATACATAGTATCTCATATGGAGATTGATTGTAAGGAGCAGAAGGATCCAAAGATGATCAAACAAATCTCTCTAGTGCAATTGATCACTCTTCAGATCATCCAGAAGAGTTAGTAGAGCCATAAGGGATTACCCAAAATCGTTGCAGTAACCAAGAAGAGGCCAGCGTGGTCCCATGAAACTTTGCACAATGTAACATTGATGAGCCATATCATGAGGAGAAGATGGCTCTGAATATTATATAGACTCAGGGGAATTCAAGCTTCATAGGGAGAATGGAGACTCAGATACTTTGATATTCAGATGGAAGAGAGAGACGTCTTCCAGAACTAACAGACAGATGCCATGGGTTGAGAAGGCTAGATCGAAGCTTCAGAGGCTTTGAGGAGATATGAGATCTTATGGGAAGATTCCATTGCTTTTGTAGACTTTGCTACATTGACTGAGGAGGAAGCCAGTTAGAAGGATTGGGATATACATATTTTCCTTGGTTCTGAGACCAGAAGGGAAGTCGGTGGTGACTTCCAAGTTGATCTACAAGATCAAGCATGTTGTAGATAAATAGCCTAGAGATGTACAAAGCTTGATTTGTGTCTAGAGGATTCTCCCAACAAGAGGGAGAAGACTATGACGAGACACTTGCTCCAGTGTATTTCTACCGACGAAAAGGTAACAGGTATGTTAACCAAGCCTTGATTAGGGACAAGCTTGGAGTGGTTCAAATGTTTTTTTCTCCAGTAGTGAGAATTGATGTATTCCCTGGTAGCGGGAAGTGATGTGATCCTTAGTAGTGGGATCCAGGGATGATTTTAAGGATGGAAATTTATTTTAAATTGTAGAAACCTTAGCAAATCTTACTAATCCTTCATATACCAACTATAAAATGTTTGGCGATATTTTTGTAAAAATATTCAAATTTATAAGGATTTTATATAGTTTGTATAAAGTTTGGCAATTTTTAAGGTAAAATAATTTTATCCAATAGAATTTGGGTGAATCATTTTTATAATAGCGAATCGTTTTTTGGTAAAAACCATGGAAAAATAGCCCATGAGCGAAATTTAGCCCCTAAAATCATCCCTAGTGGGATCTACCCCAACGAAGGTTGGTATGCTACTCCAACGCAGGCTGGTATGTTACCCCAGCACATGTTGGTGTACTACTCCAACACGGGCTGGTATGCTACCCCAATGCGGGTTGGTATTCTACCCCAACACAAGTTGGTATGCTACTCCAATGTAGGTTGGTATGCTACCTCAACGCAGGCTAGTATGCTACTCCAACGCAGGTTGTTATGTTACCCCAGCGCAAGTTGGTAAGCTACTCCAACGCAGGCTAGTATGCTACCCTAGCGCAGGTTGGTATGCTACCCCAATGCAGGTTGGCATGCTATTCCAACGCAGGCTGGTATGCTACCCTAGCGCAGGTTGGTATGCTACTCCAATGTAGGCTGGTATGGTACCCCAACACAGGTTGGTATGCTACTCCAACATAGGTTGGTATGTTACCCCAGTGCAGGTTGGTATGCTACTCCAACACAGAATGGTATGCTACCCCAACACAGGTTGGTATGCTACTCCAATGCAGGTTGGTATGCTACCACAACCCAGGTTGGTATGCTACTCCAATGCAGGCTGGTATGCTACCCCAACACAGGTTGGTATACTACTCCAACGGAGGATGGTATGTTACCCCAACGCAGGTTGGTATACTACTCCAACGTAGGATGGTATGTTACCCCAACGCAGGTTGGTATACTACTCCAACGTAGGTTGGTATGTTACCCCAGCACTGGTTGGTATGCTACTCCAACGCAGGCTGGTACGTTACCCCAACACAGGTTGGTATGCTACTCCAACAAAGGTTGGTACACTACTCTAGTGAAAGTGCAAAACTTCTTATGTTGTATGGATTCATGAAATTCAACAAGACAATGGTCGAGATGTGCAGAAGCGCAGGAGCAGTGATGATGATCATGCCAAGAGGAATACCTTCCTCATTAAGAGGGAGTGTTAATTTTTTGAGTTAGATTGTGTCTGAGCTGACAAGTTACTAGTTTTTTATGAACTAGATGTCAACCTGTAGTGTCATAAATGATTCCCAGCCAGAGTGTCGATCAGTAGAATCAAAGGTTACTAGATGGAGGGCCAACCACTAGTGTTGGAGGTGTTTTCCAACTAGATAGATAATGTGGTTCACAACACCAGATATCGGTGCTTGCTACATCCACGACCCCCCCTCCCCCCCCAAAATCCACGAGAGAACATAGGGAGGTCGAGTATTTTTGAAATATCGAGGGCTCAACAACAAGATCATCTTATAGACCCATTTAAGGGCACAACATGTCACTCACAAGGAATTGAACCTAGGTGGGGAGGGTAACAATCATTCCTCCCAACCACATATTAGAATGAAAAAATATTCGATGTTATATGTCATGTCATCAAGTTTATTCATTTAATTACACAATACAATATGAATTATGAATTAATTCATATTGTATTGTGTAATTAAATGCATAAACTTGATGACATGACATATAACATCGAATATTTTTTCATTCTAATATTGCAAATTATGCATTTATTTAATCAGCATAACATGTTAGAAAAAAAAACTAAATATAATAAGAATCCTCATTTTATTATTTGAGAATAAGAAGCATCATCATATTAATGGAGAATATCTTGATAAAATTATAATTATTACAATATTTCATAACCTTGTCATACAAAATATGACAATAGGTTCATGATAAAAATATATATTGGAGTTTATAGAAATATGCAATTATGCTCCAACAAACATTTTGAAATATAAAAACTATAACATTTATTTATATTCATCATTCATCATTCATCACTTGAGATGCTTTTGTTGCTTATGCCTCTTGCAAGGCTCATTTCTTCATCGCTTGGGGATGTTGTACTTGCATTAGTTGCAATGTTATACTAATTAACTTGATTCTCAACCTTTTGATCTTCAATTTGTGAAAATAGGAACCAAATGCAACTATGACTATATCGACCTTGACAATATAATATCCTCGATTACTAAGATTTGTATGTTTTTACTACTATAACATTGTTGGTTTAGATATAGGTGACTTACAAAAATTTGTAACTTACCATAGCATTCATTATTTCATGAACAATATGCATTATTTCTAAGGACTTCCTCGTATAAATATTATGTTGGTTCCACTCCAAAATTTATTTCCTACAAATGATATGTCACAACAAAGTGTAGATATAATTACAAGCAATATTTATAAAATAGGGGATGAAAAACAACATAGGTACTTACAAATTTCTCTAGCACCCCTTGATACTCCATCATATACTCTCACTCCATATTCAATCTAATGTCAATCAAACATTCTGATGGCTCTTAATTGGTACATAAGCTCCTTATAGAAAACATTCACGGTAAATAGATTTTAATTATAATATAAAAATAAGAACAAATATGAAATAGAAACTAGTAACGAAAATGCAAGTATTGCTCACACATCTTGAGATAAACCCATGTTTTCCTTATTTGTTTTCCTTATGTTTGAAATGAGCTCCTTTTCAGCATCTTTCCCGCAACAACGAAACATATGAACATCGGTATTTTAGAAGAAAAAAAATCAATGATTGCATATACCCATTGAATGAATGATTACACTTGATGCTTAGTATTATTGGGTTATCTCTTCCCACGCTTCATTATTCCCAATTTTTTACAATCTCCTTATACACCTTTTTGTGCATCCCTACCGACATATTTTGCAAATTATCTCACATATCATATTTAATATTGTTAATTTCCCTCGAAAACAAAAAAAAAATGTCAAAAACAAAAAATTGATTAATATTTCTATGAGGTAAATATATTATATAATTGGAATATTCTCTAAAGTGGTAATTTTTTGGACTAGTATATACATATAAACAAATAAAACATGTTTAGCACAAATACCTTCCTAATGTTTTTTTTTTGGTATTGTAAATTTTTGTTGTTGCAAGTCTCACATGTCTTGTTGACCATTGGTATATATATATATATATATATATATATATATTTAAGAAACTAAACATTTGTAGTATATATACTCAATTGCACCATAGCGAACAAAAAAATCCAAAAGGTCTGATACAAAATTTTGGTAGAGATCCAAGAGGAATAGCTCTCCTACTAGCCTATATATATATATATAGGGAACATCCACATGATCTGACTTCAATATTCCTTAACAAACTACCTCAACAAAAACACAATTTTGTAATATATCAACTAACATATGAGACATTATCATGAATACCCTGCACTCCACTTTGATGTGGAGAATCTTCTTCTACCTCCATGGTGCAGATTCAAGAACCCCTTTCCTATCCTCTAAATTGCCATGGAGAGATGTTGTTGAAACCTAGTTGATGGATAAAGACTGTAAAGGCCAGGGAAAAACTAAACTTCTCAAAAATTGACATTTTGTTTCAAGGCTCTCAATTCTCTGAGTGAAGGATTGTTCCAAATTTCCAACATTAACCGTTAATTGTTGAAGGGAATATCTCTTTGCCTCTAAAATTTCCTCATGACGATGAATAATTTGTTTAAGCTCTCTCCGGGAAGGCTCCATGTCAAGATCAGACAAAAAACCCATGTTGTCAATGTAACCAGGCCACACACCTCTTAAACAAATGTTGTTATGGGAGAATTAAGTAGAGGGATGAATGACAGAGGAAAACCACCAAATTCCCATGTTCCCACTTATATTTCTAACCTCAGACATGTAAATAAGAGAATTACCAAATAAACAACCAAATCGAGCCTTCCAATGAGAAAACCCACTGCAGGAAAAGGATAGACCAAGTTGTGCTACAAATTCCCCAGATTTAAGATAAGTACCTCCATAAAGAAGATTGATTTCCACATAGTTCGCAGGTACCCATAATATGTACCCAAGAGAAGGATTGGTCTGCTTATAAGGAGCTACCACCTTGCACAGAGATTTGACAAAACAGAGGGCTTGAAAAAAGAAAGAACCAGTGCCCATTCCTAACATCCAAAATGTAGAATGGTAATTCAAAGAAGTGACAATCCCGTCAGTATTAAAACTCAAAAGTGGAGACTCTCCAAAGAGAAAACTAACAAAGGCAAAGATCCCAGATCGAAAAAGAGAATAACATTCAGACCATGAAGGAGTTGAGCCAACATAAGACAATAAACTGAGACAATGACACCCACCACCAACTATGACCTCTTGTTCCCATATAAAGTCAAGAATTTAAAGGAAATCACCCAAAAGGATCATTCCAACACCAATATTATACCATACAACAATTAACCTAGCATGTGAGGAAGAAACAACATGATTCGAACACAACACATTAAACCAACCTTTAAAAGAGAAATTGTAAGAAATGAACCTGGAGACCAGAAAGAGACTGGCATGTTGAGGGATGACATTCCACATTGAGCACAAACCACCAAGGATGCCCACGAAATAGCTCTGAATTAACTTCAACACCACACCATAGGTGAAACGGACCACATAGAATGAGGACCGAGTCACTATCCATTCTCCTAAAATACAGAAGCTTGTACATACTCGCAATAATGGATGCAATAACTTCAAAGTGTGTAAAGAAAGAGGGGGGATCATAAAAACTCATAATTCGAGGAGTCAATTGCCACCTAGACCAACATATTGAAATCAAAACCATGGAATAAGGTGTATGGAGAAATTCACTTGCCCCATTAACCACAATTTCACCTTCACCCAAGGTCGATCCACTTTTTTTGCATTTGTCAGCAGTGTTGTTATGCTCGCGCAAAATATGAAAGATCTTGAACTCGTTAAATCTGGCGAGAATACTTAGAACACGAGATATCACACTAGGAAGGACATTATAATTGGGATCTGATTGATTAATGAAGGCCCTGATCACGATGATGGAATCCCCAAAAATGATGATCTTTCTAAAAACATAATCATTTGCTAGCCTAATACCTTACCACAAGGCATAAGCTTCAGATGAGTTATTTGTAACATTTCCTATACCCCAAGAAAAATGAACCAATGGATTTCCTCTAGGATCACAGATTATTCCCCCCTCCGCACCTGTTGCCCCTGTGCTCTAGATATATTTGTTACAAACATGTAAGAATATTGTTTTTCAATTCATTGATTTATTTTTTCTATAGTGGGTGAAAAATATGTATATATACTCTTTCCACCCATTCCTTCACATTCTTATAAAATCATTTCCCTCTTTCATTAACTCTAAGCACCACTCTAGATGGATTGATGACTAATTCATCATCGATTATATCTTTTGTAGATCTTTCCTTCTTAGGAGGGCATTTTGGTCTCTTGTTATTGTAGCCATCACAATCTTCGACATTTGCGAATGTAAAAGTTTGAAATATGTTATCTAATACTGTTATGAAATTCATTATAAAATAATATGAAAAGAAAAGCGAGCATGTTGATCAGCTTCTGATTCATCTTCTCCTATTTGTAACATTTTCAAAAAAAAATTGCATTCTTTTTCACTCATGTTGTGAATGATGTTTTCAATTTTTTTCTCTGCATGACACACGTTAACCACAACATGTCATTTATACCCATAGATATTACAAAATACTTTAAACTTAAAGTCACATTCGGTCGTGTGCTCCTTGTGTTCGTTGTAGTGAATATGTTTCCCTCTTCTAATATACATTTTATCTCAATATAAGACTTGCATAATGAAATATTCATTACAAACTAAGTACATACTTTAGCAAATATATATTTAGAAAAAGTAAAGATACACTAAGCAAAACTAGAAAATGGTATGAAATGGACTTTATTGGTGGTTTCTTATTATTTTCATAAAAATATTAAGCCATAAACAATTGTGTGTGTTGATATGTGTATATTTAATATTAATTGAAAAAACACTTATAGAGGGAGAGTAGAAAATAAATATATAAGAAAAACAATCAACTAGATTAGTATGCAAGTGGAATATATAAATCAAAATAAATTAATATTATAATCCATTTTTTGGAAAAAAAAAAAACATTTGGTGCTCTTGTACCATATACGAGCACTAATGCATCAACACATCCAGATGTAGCAAGGTACCAACATTGATAAAAATTTTATCATAAAGACGATCATGAATAAAATGAAATTTTAATTTTATGGCTTACTATAGGTCTAGGTGACAAGTTTAATATAAAAAATGAGAAGTGGAGAACCATGCTACACATTTGATACAAAAGTGGGAAAGAGCTAACACTAGTTTTATAGTTTCGATATAACAAGGGCATATGAAATAAGACAAAGAAAAATTTTGGATTGTGGTGAGTTGGCACATATGTACATCATGTGTTCACTAAAATCATCATTATATTCATTTGTTTACTCCTAAAAAATGTGAAATCATTGTAGATGTATTTTGACCATAACTCAATTAGACAATCTTTGTTTGCAGTGAGATTTTGATAATAGCAAGTTGGTAGCTATCTTCACATATCCACTAAATTTTAGAAGAAAAAACGATCATTTGATATCCTAAAATGTCAAAACATGGTTAGATTTTTGGGCTTTCGGGGAAAACAAAGCTTGGAATCCTAACCATATTCAAAAATGCATAAAAGGTAGGAAAATCATAGAGATGAGGGGAATGTAAATTGAATCCAAGAAATAGGTAGCTTGAAGGAGAATCAATTAGGAGAGAAAATAGATTTTATGTGGATTAATTTCATGCCAATAAGGTGAAGAAGGTACAATCCAAAGGAGGAATAAACTATAAAGACATAAAATAATAAGTTATGTTGTTATTTTTTAGAATTGCCAAGTTACAAAGAAGGTTATCATAGCCATTTCTAAATATAGTATTTTTGCATCAATGTCATTGTAATATGAATATATTCTAGAGATTAATTTAAATCCAAACAAGAGCCGTCATTTTTTGGTTTTCCCAAGATTGGGTTTCTAGGGTAATCTATAGGTTATTGTTATGTTCATGATTGATTGCTTCAATTCTATTTTTTGCAATTAAATTATAGTCTACAAATTTTATTACAATTGGATTTAATGCATAATGAAATAGCTAATACATTTTTTCAATTTAATTATTTATGTATTTTAGTATCCATGTTGGTAAGATGGATGGGCCATAAACTTATTTTTTATGGATCAAACACACCATTGTACCTACCACTAGTAAATAACTAAATTATTCAAGTGAGGTTTCTATACTTAGCGGTGTGCCTACTTAGAAATAATACACCGGTGCACCAAGTGTCATGTTCATCACATAACTTGAAATGTGTTTTGAAAAGTCCAGTAACATATAGGGTTTGGAATAAAAAATATGGGATAGTGATGGGGCCTCAAAGCACTAAACTCATTGTCTACATAAAAATGACCATTCAGGTCAACAAAAACCCAAAGCAACAAAACCCATAAGCCTAAAAAAACAAATAGCATTATGCAAGGGGGGAAGTAAACCACTAGTACAACGAAGTGAAGCAAAAACTGAGCTAGGTTCTGCAACCTTGAACATAAGTTTTATTAAGTTCTATGGCTCAATGTGATCTTAAATCTTTCCAATTCTTAAAATGTGTATGAATTTGTAAATATGCATGGGGAAATAATGAATATTAAAGGGAAATTATGAAATGAATGAAGTGAAATTTGTTGAGAAGTGAAGTGTTAAGTTACATACCTAAAATTTCTCCTTTTGTAGATTTGACTACATCCTTATTTTAACATGTAACAAAGCACCCTGTCGTCCAGCCCGTAAGCAAGGGTAAGATAATCCTCCTGGCTCATAACCTAAACAATAATTGGCTCACGAAGAGTGAAACATGTCATAAGAAGGATTTGAACCTGGGTGGGGAGGATAACATGTATCCTTATTAACCACCCGAGCTAGACCTAATTGACAATTTGACTACATCCTACCATGACTCCGTTTGAATTATGGAATTATGATTTTAAAAAACCATCTATCTTATGATCTTTTACTTGGTAAAAATCTCTTGTAGATGTCTCCCTTTCACTTTTGGAATAATAATGGATTAACATAGGTAAACTTGGTTGTAAATTTAAAAACCGCATGGCCTTTTTTGGTATTTACCAAATTCCCCAAATAACATAAAAATAGGAAGAATAAGTAATTCCATGCCTTGAGAATGATAGAGATTCAAAGAGTAATAAGCATGTTAAAGGGCGCAGCTTCCTTTTACAATATATTAAATGCACAAGACAAGATGCTTGTTCAAATGAATTCCCTTTATTATAAATAGGAGATAAAGTGGGCAAGATGTATCATGCACTCTGGGCCGACCTAACTATAACTAATATACTAATAATGAATGAGGGTTAGCACCTTAATATAGCCCTCCTCTTTAAAAACGTTTTTCCCTCAAAGCTTGTAATTGAAGGTCTTTCTTCATGAATTGTTCATCTTCACATGTAGCTTCTTCTAGAGGCATATAGGCTTCCACTTGATTAGGTACTCCATAATGGTTTTATTCCAAACAGAAAGAGAATGTAGAATCATAACTTTTTATGGTTCAAGAATCAACTTTCTTTCTTCATCTAATTTTAGAAGTTCGGTTTATACTCACATAACCTATCATGAATGTTTTTTTAGGCAAGAGACATGGGAAACCTTATGAATGTAAGAAGAAGGAAAAATCTAATTCTTAAGTCACTTCTCCAATTTTCTGAAGAATCTTGTATTGTCCATAGAGTTTTGGAGGTATTTTATGATTCTTATTTTGTTTGAGAGTAGATTGCTTATAAGGTTGAAGTCTAAAAAATACTCGTTCTCCTGTGTCAAATTGTACTTCACTTCAATGGTGATTTACTTTTTGCTTCATTTTGTTAGGCATCCATTTGAAGGTTTTATTTAAGAATTAGCAAAGTTTTTTTTGTCTTTTCCATATGTGAGTCTATTGCATGTACTTTGGAATGATCCTATAAATAGGATGTGATACTAGGAGATGAATATCCGTAAAGAGCTTCAAAAGGATACATCTTTGTAGATGTGTGATAAGTGAATTGTATATCACCATTATGCTAGACGAAGCAACTTGAATAATTGAGATTGCTTGTTTGAAGGATAACAATGAATATAAGTATCTAAAAATGTGTTAACTATTTATGTTTGACCATATGTTTGTGGATGATATGGTGAAATCATGCCTACTAGTGTTGTTCACCTTATCTTCCATAACACTTTCCAAAAAATTCAGGTGAATTTTGTATCTCTATTACTCACTATTACTTTAGGAAATCCATGAAGCCTGTGAATTTCCTTTACGCACACTTATGCTACTTTTCTTGAGGTATATGTGGTACATTGTAGAAATGATAGGCCATGGAACTTACCTTTTCCAAGACATTGAGGGAATCAAATCCCCCTCCCAACAAATGACAAATTTTAAAGTGGTATTTTATTTATCCCACCCTTAGGGCAAACTAGCTTGTGTACATTAGGATTTTATTGCATTCGTATATTTTATTTGATGCTTTATTTTAGTCATTCACTTTCATTATCGGTTTCAAGAGTAGTTTATTTTTCTGATTTCACTCAACTAAGAGTATGTTGCATGTTTTTCTTTATTTCATGATTTCTTAGATTAGTTATTGATTTCACGTTTTACTTTTCTTTTGTAGAATCCAACATCTTTACCATAAAAATAATTGAGATGGCTTGCTATTGGTTATGAGTTTGAGGTAAAATGAATTTGATTGTGGATCATGGAGGCCACATGATAGTTATAGTTAGTGCACTAATACTATATGGGCTATAGCATCACTGATCTGTGTCGATGTAACCCTCAAACCCTTGGTCAAGTTTTTTTGCTAGTGCACACTAGGTTTTTGCAATGGGATTTTGCATCATGGTTGCACCATATTTAGGTCATATGTACTATGATAAAAATATTATAAACTTTTGTTATTTTATCTTATGTCATGTTTGCATCGTTATTGCATCATTCCAGTGTCAATATGATTAATTATGTGTCAATTGCATTGTGTTTTCATCATGTTGTTTCAAAGTAACATCTTATTCATAAATATATAACATTGTGATATTGTATTCAATAAAAAAAAATTGTGTTATGAAATTGATTTTGTATTTGTACACAATTATGTTGAGCACACAATTATACTCAAAGTGGGGGGGGGTGAATCAATATAAGGCTATCTTTTTCTTTTTAACATTAATAAACCATGATGAAGCAATCACATAAATATAAAAACCAGAAGACACAATATTTAACATGGAAACCCTTTCGGGAGAAAACCACAAAAACTTCTTTTTATAAATTTGTAGGCACCAACCTACTAGAGACACTAATCCCCATTGTTTTTTTCATGCACTGACCTACAAGATACATTGATCCCCCTCTGTTGTTTGTAGGCATTGACCTATAGGAGACATCGATCCCCTCTGTTGTTTGTAGGCACCGACCTACTGGAGACATCGATCCTCTCTATTATTTGTAAGCACTGACGTACAAGAGGCATCGATCCCCTATGTTATTTGTAGGAACTGTCCTACTTAAAAGTTTACAAGTTCTTCATATGCATTTCCTTCACTGGTATGTTTGTCTTCACCAAATCTTCTTTGTGCTCGTTACTTCTATTTTTTTTCCAGATCTACATTGTGCTTGCTTCTTTTTCTTTTTCCAAATCACTCACTCCTTTTTCTTTTTCTAGATCAGCATTATGTTCGCTACTTCTGCTTTCCCCAAATCACTTACTCTTTTTTCTTTCTCCAGATCTGCTCAGCGCTCGCTTATATTTAATCGTCGCTCCTTGAATGATATTCAATTGTCACTCCTCAAATGATATGCATCACAATATCACATTTTCACCCACACACATTTTTCTCATAACCCTCTTCTCCATTTATATTTTACCATGAGCTTTACATGAAAAGTCATGTACATTTGAAAAGACGTGACTTTTATTAAATAACGATTAATTTTCCCCCTTTTTATTTTTAATTCACTTTTTAACATACCATGGGTGAAATGCCACCATGGGTTTAAATCCATGTGTGCTTTCACTTTTACCTTTTTTAATCCATTTTCATGTTTACTCCACTTTCACTTTTACCTTTTTTTTTAATCCACTTTCGTGTTTACTCCACTTTTACATAAACTCCACTTCCACTTAACTTTTCACTTTTGTGTTTATTAAAGTCACATTTATATTTGAATACTTACTTACCTTTGACATCAATGACAATAATTTATTCAACAAATTTTGATTCCATTCTTCCAAATAGTACCAATTGATCATTGAAAAGAGTGTAGTATGCAATAACTAATGCTAGGATCATGAGGTCACTATGAAGGGAACGATAGAACTTGATATGAGAATGATAACATAAATGTGAAGGGAATGGTATAGAACAAGAGGTTGCAAACATATGCTTATTTATTTAGGCAATCATACATCCTCTCTTAAACCCATCTCTTCTCTTCAAAGTTCAGGTTGATACCCTACACTAAAGAGGAAAAACAACCACCATTCAAGCCAATGTAAGCACCTAGTGTTGGCATATACCATGTAGCCTAGATTCATGCTAAATAATTCTTCCCTATTATCTTATTTGGTTTTGGTGGACTTGATAAGAAATACTCAATGACATATCTAGGGCTAGGGACTTCATCTTTCTTACCTTCACCCTT
>ML794392.1:170664-198480 GCA_009831015.1 Picea engelmannii
CATTTGAAAAGACGTGACTTTTATTAAATAACGATTAATTTTCCCCCTTTTTATTTTTAATTCACTTTTTAACATACCATGGGTGAAATGCCACCATGGGTTTAAATCCATGTGTGCTTTCACTTTTACCTTTTTTAATCCATTTTCATGTTTACTCCACTTTCACTTTTACCTTTTTTTTTAATCCACTTTCGTGTTTACTCCACTTTTACATAAACTCCACTTCCACTTAACTTTTCACTTTTGTGTTTATTAAAGTCACATTTATATTTGAATACTTACTTACCTTTGACATCAATGACAATAATTTATTCAACAAATTTTGATTCCATTCTTCCAAATAGTACCAATTGATCATTGAAAAGAGTGTAGTATGCAATAACTAATGCTAGGATCATGAGGTCACTATGAAGGGAACGATAGAACTTGATATGAGAATGATAACATAAATGTGAAGGGAATGGTATAGAACAAGAGGTTGCAAACATATGCTTATTTATTTAGGCAATCATACATCCTCTCTTAAACCCATCTCTTCTCTTCAAAGTTCAGGTTGATACCCTACACTAAAGAGGAAAAACAACCACCATTCAAGCCAATGTAAGCACCTAGTGTTGGCATATACCATGTAGCCTAGATTCATGCTAAATAATTCTTCCCTATTATCTTATTTGGTTTTGGTGGACTTGATAAGAAATACTCAATGACATATCTAGGGCTAGGGACTTCATCTTTCTTACCTTCACCCTTATTGTATTCACCCTCACATTTGGATTCATAACCTCTCTTATTATCATCATCCCCTCCTCCCTTTTTGTTTTCTCCACCGTCCTATTTCTCCCCACCACAATCCTTATTATCCCCACCGTCACTACCTTCATGCTTCTATCCCCTTCTTTCTTGCCCCCATTCTTCTTGCCCCCTTCCTAATTGTCTCCATCCTTCTTATCTAGAATGATCTACATATAATTCATCATATTTCTATGGAGATATAATGGCTCATGGTTTTTATTATAATGAATTAATGGCTCCAAGGGAGGTAGGTGAGGGTGAGAGTCTTCATGATCCCAAGGGGAAACAAATAAATCAATACGCATGGGGAATAGTGTTGAAATTACTAAGACAAGTAAGAGGGGGGGGTGAATCAGTTGTTACTGTGCTTAAACAATTTTAAGTCAATTAAGCCATTTTTAATCTTTCCCCAAGTGACCATCAATATTATACAATATATGAACAACATAAATAATGAGCATCACTCACACATAAGATATTCACAGAGACAGATTTTCACGAGGAAACCCATAAAGGGAGAAAACCTCTTCTTCTTCAAAATGATAGGTAGTCTTTTAAGTTTTGTACATCATCTATAATTGAGCACCAACTCAATGTGAGGCTATTACCTATATTTTACAAGCTCCAACTTGTTTGAGAGCACCGACTCTCTGGTTTCTCTAGCACCCACTAGAAGGAAGCACCAACTCCCTGAGTGTTCCAGCACCAACTAGATGGAAGCACCAACTTCCAATTACATAGGCTCCAACCTATATAACAGAGAACACTTGTTCTCCCTTGCACCACCCTGCCACCCTGGTTTCTCTGGTTGCAACCAGATGGAAGCTACAACTCCCTGTGTTCAAGCACGCACTTGAACCTCTGAGGAAAACAGTCCCCCCTAGCACCTCCCTACCACCCTTATTACAAATAAATGATTGAATAACCAACAACACAGATAAATCAATTCTTATCACTTCTTCACTATTCTGTAATTCTTCTCTGCTACACTATTCTTTTGCTCTGTTCATATTTGGCTTGACTTGCTGTCTCTGTCTATTTGTTCTTTCTCTATCCTTCTCATGCTCTTTGATATGTGCACATTCTGCTCTCTTCACCTTTTCTCTTTTGTTCAGCTTCTGTTCCTTATCTCTGAGATTTCTTCACACTGCGCATACTGTAGTTTTACCTTTCTACAGTTCAACTCATTTTTCAGTCAGAACAGCCAACCTTGCACTGTCGTCCCATATCTTCTTTTATTT
Organism: Picea engelmannii; assembly: GCA_009831015.1. NCBI lineage: Eukaryota > Viridiplantae > Streptophyta > Pinopsida > Pinales > Pinaceae > Picea > Picea engelmannii. The sequence continues at coordinate 172,698 of ML794392.1, forward strand.
ACACACACCTCCGCAACTGAATCGCGAACCGATCAAGAATCATGAATCAGTTTTGCTAACTGAATCGTAACTGATCAATTAACTATGAGGTGAAACAGTATCCCTCCGATCATATTCGAATTCACTTGCACCGTTGGATTACAAGAAACAAAATGTCTTTCGCATTTCGTATTTCGGCAATTCGCGATTTCACATGTCGTGAATTCCTGTTGCGAAGCATCTCGACTCTCCAAGTCGCGATCCCCAAAATGGATCTAAATCAATGGTCCACAAAACTTCATAATCTAATCCCTTCTTTTCCTAATTGAATGGTTGACGAGATTTCAACGTTTTTCCCTTCAAGTCTTCGAGACTTGCAATAGCCCCTTTCGGCATTTTGCGATTTCACATGTCGCGAATTCCTGAAACTCCATGTTGCGATCCCCGAAACTCCATGTCACAATTTCACATTTCGGCATTTCGCGATTTCGACAATTCTTGTGATGAGATATCTTGACGCTCCATGTCACAATCCCCGAAACTCCGAAACTTCATGTTGCGATCCCCAAAACTCCATGTCGCAATTTCACATTTCGGCATTTTGCGATTTCTGTGGTGAAGTGTTTCGACACTCCAACTCCTGGTAACCGAAACCTACACCAAAAGGTTTTTTTCATATTTCAGCATTTCGACATTTTGGCATTCTTGTGGTGAAGTGTTTCGACACTCCAACTCCTGGTATCCGGAACTCCGAAATGGATTTATTTCCCGGTCTTTGAAACTCTTTGTTGATGTGTCTGTTTTGGGATTTCGGCGTTTCGCATTTCACGACTTTGGGACTCCTATGATGAAGAGTATCGACTTTTGACTCCTCCAACTCCCGGTATCCGGAACTCTAAAATGGAGTTATTTCCCGGTCTGCGAAACTCTTTGTTGATGTGCCTGTTTCGAGATTTCGGCGTTTCGCATTTCGCAACTTCGCGACTCCTATGATGAAGAGTCTCGACTCTTGACTCCTGGAGTTTACGATTTTGATCTTGCCATCCGATCGTCGTTGCGCAACTGATCTTACCACTTTCTCTTATTCATCATCGTCGGGCTGAGCTTGCCATCAATGACAAACAAATACTCTACCTTCTGTCTACCCATAATAAATATGCCAACAATCTCCCCCTTTGGCATTGATGGCAACCTTGAAGAACATCCAACTATACTATTGTAGCATCCTTGAAATTACCACACTTTCTCCCCCTTTGACATCAATGTCAAAGAAGAAACACGCTCCCCCTGAGTTGTTGCAGTACATACTTCCCCTATCAACTATAAGCAGCTTAGAAATACAACAGATATTCAATAAGAACTCCCCCTGACCAGGTGAACAGATTAGACGAAAGAAGTTATAACCCCCAACTTTTGACGAAGATATCCAAAAGGGGTCGTTGCTAATGGTTTAGTAAAGATATCAACTATATGTTCTGTGGAAGGGATATAATTCAGCTGAACAACTCTGTTTGTAACTTGTTCTTTGAGAAAATGGTATTTTATTGGAATATTCTTAGTCTTGGAATGAAGAACAGGATTCTTGGAGACACTAATGGCACTGGTGTTATCATAGTGAATTGTAATCGGATCAGTATAGTTTACCTTCAAATCTGCAAGAGTTTGTATCATCCATAAAATCTGAGTGCAACAAGTAGCAGCAACAATGTACTCTGCTTCTGTAGTTGATAAGGAAATAAATCATTTCTTTTTACTAAGCCATGTTACTAATGAGTCACCCAGGAAGAATGCTCCTCCACTGGTGCTTTTTCTCTCATCAACACAATTTTCCCAATCTGCATCTGAATAAGTAGTTAACTGAAAATTCTGATTTCTGGGATACCACAGACCACAAGTCATTGTTCTCTTCAAGTATTTGAATATCCTTGTGACAACTACCAAATGAATTTGTTTAAAAGCAGACTGATAACGACCTACCATTCCAACAGCTTGCATTATATTAGGATGGAGCCATATGTCCTTTGATCAACATCCGATGAAATATCATGTTTACTGAGCTTGCAACCAACCACCATAGGTGTGCTAACAGGAGAGGAATCCTCCATCTGAAATTTCTTCAACATCTCTTTCAAATATTTTTCTTGAGAGATAAATATTCCTGTAGAACTCTGATTTACTTGTAAACCAAGAAAAAATGACAGTTCTCCTATCATGGACATCTCAAATTCTGTTTGCATAGAGTTAGCAAACTACTGGATAGATGATTCATTAGTATAGCAAAAAATAATATCATCTACATAAACCAAAACAACTAGTAAATTATCACCTTCAGACTTAATGTAGAGGTTGTTGTCAACTGATCAAAATCTGGACCAGGGGTCAAAATTTAGCTCAAAATCAAAGTTCTCAAAATTTCCTCAAAACAAATGGGTGTGTAGCCCTCGTCATCATGAACCCAACGCAACTTGTTTGGGTTCAAACGGACGTCGAATGAGAGAGATATTGTGTTCTGTTCGAATCGTCAAACAGGCAAAAAAAAAGGGAAGCTGACTGTATAGTTCGTACAGTCCGTACGGATGCTGATGTGGCATGTCCATATGATGACATAGCAGAGATGAATTGGCAGAGCCATACGACACATGGTGTGTGCTGAGTTGGTAGTTTGAACGAATCATTTGACGACACGTGGCATTATTTTAGCAAGTGGTTTGGTGCCACGTGGCCCAGTCGTGGGTTGCCACGTGGCACCCTGTTATTGGTTTTTGGTTTGGTTGTTGTTTAAAAGTTATGGATTCCATGGGGATCGAACCCTGAACCTCCCCCAAGGTTCAACGTTTTGGTAATGTGTGGGCTACCACTAGCCCACACGGTGGTCCTTGTAAAACATATGGGTTTAATTATATTTAAATTAAATTAAAGTGTGAGTTGGGGCGCGTCCGGGTTGGGGCTTAGCCCCAGCCCCCAGTCACACACATTTATATACATATGACCCTTGTTACACGGAGACCGCGCCCCAGGTTTCAATGTTCATATATGTGACCACGGAGTTTTGGCGCACATTTAAAACGATTAACCCCCGGTCACCATATGACCTTGCTTTTGTGTGCGTGGGAATTGGTTTATGAAAATGGTTATACAACCATATGATGACACTTGTCGGTTATCTATTCGCCTTGAAAATCAGCCCTCTTTTCCGCTAGCGTGAGGTCACATGGTGACCCTTGTGACCATGGTCTTGGCGGTTAGGGGCTGGGCGTGCCCTAATCGTCCTACAGTTTGACCGTTTTTGTGGTTACGCGCATTTGCTAGGTTTTAGCACGATATGGAGCGTGTGAGCTAGGTTGGGCACACAGAGGTGTGTTTTGGCGAACCAGAGACATCAAGCTTGAAGGAAGAGAATGGCAGGAGGCCTATCTTCTTCATTTTTTGGCCAAATGAGGTGCCGAAAAAGCCCAGCTAGGGGTTTTTGGACGTTCTGAATCCATTGGCACTGCTTTCAAATCCATTTGAAGACTTATTTTGCAAGTTTTTAACCATTGAAGTTTCAGAGAGCTCCAGGGAGCTTGAAGCCCTCATTGATTGAGGTCATGCTCAGATGAGCCCATGTTTATTTTCTGTGAATGAATAATCATTTTTGGCTAATTATTATGCTCTGAACACATTGGGATAGGTTTCAAATCCATTTGATAACTCTTACAGGTGTTTTTTCCACAAAGAAACTTAGGGAAGCTTAAGGCCACATGTAGAAGAGGTCATGCCCGGATGAGCCATGATCCGTTTTCAGAGTTTTATTAGTCATTTCTGGGGTTTTTATGTATTCTGAACCCAATGGTACAGTCAATAATTCCATTGGAGTTGAGCAACAACTTGTAAAAGAATATTTGACAAATTAATCCCAGAGAGCCAAGTCCATTGATGGAAGCTCAAGGAGATGTAGCCCAGAGAGGGGTGAACTCCTTTATCATCTTGTTATTGTTGTGAGTTTGATGGTTTATTTGCTGCAAGTTATGATTATTGTGTATTTATTTAAAACACATATTTAACCATTTAAAGGAAAGATTCCTCACACATGAACATTTAAAAGAAGAAGCATAAACTTGGCACATAATCTATCTTGCATATTTTAACACATTGAGCAAGGTCCTGTAAAGTTTTATTTTCATGAAGTAGAGGGTGCTTGCATAGCATAACAAGTCAGCCCCCTATTTTCAGATCATCAACAATACCTTTCTTGAACCCTTTGTCTTGTAAAAATTTGTCCAGTCTATAATACCAAGCTCGTGGTGCTTGTTTCAGTCCATATAAGGCCTTCTTCAACTTGCAAACATAATTAGGATTATCTGTGAATGAGAATCCTTCAGGTTGCTCCATATATACTTCTTCCTCTATATCTCCTTTAAGAAATGCTGACTTAACATCCATCTGATAAACTTTAGAGTTCTTATGACATGAATAAGCAAGAAACATTATGATGGCTTCCAATCTTGCCACTGGTGTAAAAGTTTCATCAAAGTCCTGAACTTCAACTTGTGCATACCCTTTACAGACCAATCTGGCTTTATTTCTAACAACTTGTCCTTTTTCATTCATTTTATTCTTGAACACCCATTTGGAACCTATTACATTCTTATCTTCGGGTCTAGGGACAAGCTCCCAAGTATTATTCTTCTCAATCTGATCAAGCTCTTCATTCAATGCTCTAACCCAATCATCATGCTGGCTAGCTTCATCAAAAAATTTAGGTTCAGTCATAGATAAAAAAAAAGCAACATGAGATTGTTCTGAGTCTTTAATCAATTTCCTTCTTGTCTAAACTCCTTTATTTATATCTCCAATTATCTGATTTTCAGGATGATTCTTTCTAACAATTCTGAGAGGTGATTTTGCTTCTTTCTGCTGATTTGTGTAAGCCTGAGTATTCATATCTTCATCTGATTCATATTCTTCCCTTTCTTATCCTTGGACCTGTTCATCTTCATCTTCAACTATATCTTTTGTGCTTGGTTCAACACTGCTTACATTTCTGACCTGGATTTCTTCATCAACTTTTATGTCTATACAATCAACTAGTTTATGCAGTCTCTTATTGTAACATCTGTACCCTTTACTATTTGTAGAATAACCCAAGAAGATACCTTCATCAACCCTGTCATCATATTTTCCAATATTTTCATCATTGTTCTTGATATAACATTTACTCCCAAAGACTTTAAAATGCTTGATTGAAGCAGGTCTTCCAAACCATAGTTCATAAGGAGTCTTGTCACTGTGTGGCCTGAGATGAGCTTTGTTAAGGATATGAACAGTTGTATGAATTCCTTCTACCCAATATGTCTGAGGTATGTTCCTTTCATTCATCATTGATCTTGCCATTCGCTCTACTGATCTATTCTTCCTCTCAACAACTCCATTTTGCTGTGGAGTCCTTGGAATTGTGTGCTCTCTTTTGATCCCATGTTTATCACAGAACTCTTTGAAGTTCCATGAACTAAACTCTCCTCCTCTATCAAACCTTACTTCCTTTAATATTTTTCCTGTTTGATTCTCAGTCAGAGCCTTAAATACTTTGAATTTTTCAAATGCTTCAGATTTTTCCTTCAAAAAGGCAACCCATGTTAGTCTAGAATAATCATCAATAATCAGCATAAAATAATTTTATTTTCCTATACATTCTTTCCTCGATGGTCCGCATAAATCCATATGTACTAACTGGAGAGGATTTTCTGTTGAAGGAAAGCTTTTAGATTTGAACTGAGTGCGAGTAAGCTTTCCTATCTGACAAGGTTTACAAACAGAGTCGTATGGCTTTGATATCTTCGGAAGATCTTTTATTTCCCCATTGTTTCTGAGCTTGATTATATGATCAAAATTTAGGTGTCCAAGTCTCCTATGCCACATCCAACTTTCATCATACTTGCTTAAATGGCATTCTTCTTTTTCTTCTTTTAACACATAAACATTGTTTTTTGTTCTTATCCCTTTTGCAACTGGTTGTCCTGAATTCACAGATTCTATTCTACAGTCTTTAGAGGTAAAAACGACTTCACATCCTTGGTCACAGACTTGACTGACACTAAGAAAATTATGTTTCAGACCTTCTACAAACAACACATCTTGAGCTTTCCCTTTGCCATTACTCAAACTTACCATTCCTTTACCTTTTATTTTTCCTGGTGCATCATTTCCAAAAGTTACATTCCCTAATTTGCTTTCACTTAGAGTTAGAAACTTACTTTTGTCTCCAGTCATATGTTTGGAACATCCACTATCAATATACCAGGGACTCTTTTGTCTTTGGGCTGATAACACTAGTCCACACTTGTCATTTGCTTTCTTCTTCCAAACCTTGACATTTTCAGCAGTGGGGATCAAATCTGGCTTGTAATTCCTTAAGTGACAGTCTACAGCTTTATGTCCATAATTATGGTAGTTGTAACATTCTGGTTAACTAAATAACAGATCATAATGATTGCTATGCCCATAACTATTGTTCTGTTTCACCTGTGTCCTTCTCCCAGTCATCACATGATTTATAGTCTGTGATTGTTTGTTGCTTGGTTGTCTCAATCCTTGTAGTGGCAGATAATTATTCCTTGAAAAACTTGATTGCTCATATCTAAATCTTAAAGAACAATTTATAGCTTTGTGACCAAAATTAGAGCAGAAAAAACAATAACCATAGAAAAAACCTTTGTACCTTGAAAAAGTTTGTCTTCTTTGAGGAGGTCGATTTCTTTCATGCCGATAATCTTTCTGATCTACAGATTTGGTTCTGGTACTTTTTCTTTCATTCCTTCTTGGTGGTTGATTTTCTTTCTTTGTTTCTTTAGAGTGATTGTTGTCAATGTTTGAGGATTTGACAAACTTGATAGGTTCTGTATTACTTGGATGATCACTACTTGATCCTTCTTCATACCCAATCTAGCTTTAAACTTTGGGTTTCTTTGTTGATTTAGAATGGAGGTTGATCCTTCTGAGGCTTTAATACTTGGTAGATTTTGATGATACAATCACTTAAACTTCTCCATTTTTTTTTATGGTTTTTACTATCTCTTCTTATAAGTTTTCACACCTCGCTTTCTTCTCTGACAACTGTTGTTTCAGTATGTCTTCTATTTTATTTGCCTCTTCTAATTCCACTTTCAGCAGGGAAAAGTCTTCATTAGGTTGTTTACTGTCTTTCTCGAACTATATCAACAATTGTTTTTTCTTTCTGTTCTTAATTCTGAGCTTGTCAATCTCTTCCAGTGCAATGATCAGTTCTCCTTCCATATCAACCACAACTTCTTCATCATTATCATCACTGCCTATGCTTTTATTATCATAATCCTCTTTGGCCATAAGCATGAAGTCATTTACCTTATCTTCACAAGAAGTGTCACTATCAGTGTCTTCTGAGGAATTGTCATTATTTGCACACAAACTTTTCTTCTTACTATATTTCTTGAATTTGTACTTCTTTTCATCATCAGAGTTCTGGTCCTTTTTCTGATGGGGACACTTAGATGAAAAATGACCTATCTTACCACAGTTAAATCATTTGAAGGGCAACTTGCCTTGATATTTTCCTGATCCTTTCTTTAACCTTCTCACAAATTTTGCCTCAATATCATCTAATTCTGAATCAGTATTCTTGTCTGCTTTAAATGATGCTTCTCTAGTAATGGATTTATCTTTACTAATTCTCATTTCATATGCAGTTAAAGTTCCTAGAAGTTGATCAATGGACAGAGTTTTAAGATCATTTATTTCTTCTATTGCAGAGACTTTTGGATTAAATTTATCAAGCAGAGATCTTAAAATCTTCTGAACTAAGAGTGATTCTTCAAACTTCTCACCAAGACCCTTCATGGCATTCACAAGTTGTTCAACTCTTAAAAAATACTTGCTAACTATTTCATCTTCATTCATCTTTAGTTGTTCAAACTTCAACCTAAATGTTTGAAGTTTGGCATCTTTTACTTTCTCTTTTCCTTCATAGCTGCTAATAAGTTTATCCCACATTTATTTGGTAGTTTGAAGATGCATCACCTTTACAAACTTGGCTTCTGCAAGTCCATTCAAGATAGCATTCATTCCCTTAGCATTAAATCTAAATTCTAACTTATCATCCTTGGAAGCTAGCACAACAGGCTTTATGTATCCAGTCTCTACTACATCCCAAACATCAGCACCTAAGGCCATTAGGTATGTTCTCATTCTAACCTTCCAAAAGGAAAAATTTGTTCCATCAAACAGAGGAGGCTTACTGGTTGAAGTCTCTTCATGACTTGTCATGTTTAAGCTTACAGATCTACCTTTAAATAAAAGGAACCCACTATGATACCAATTGTTGAAATTACTAAGACAACTAAGAGGGGGGGGTGAATCAATTGTTACTGTGCTTGAACAATTTTATGTCAATTAAGCCATTTTTAATATTTCTCCAAGTGGCCATCAATATTATACAATATATGAACAACATAAATAATGAGCATCACTCACACATAAGATATACACAGAGCTAGATTTTCACGAGGAAACCCATAAAGGGAGAAAACCTCTTCTTCTTCGAAATGATAGGCAGTCTTTTAAGTTCTATACATCATCTATAATTGAGCACCAACTCAATGTGAGGCTACTACCGCTGTTTTACAAGCTCCAACTTGTTTGAGAGCACCAACTCTCTAGCTTCTCTAGCACCCACTAGAAGGAAGCACCAACTCCCTGAGTGTTCCAGCACCAACTGGATGGAAGCACCTACTTCCAGTTAAACATGCTCCAACCTGTATAACAGAGAACACTTGTTCTCCCTTGCACCACCCTGCCACCCTGGTTTCTCTGGTTGCAACCAGATGGAAGCTACAACTCCCTGTTTTCAAGCACCCACTTGAACCTATGAGGACAACAGTCCTTCCTAGCACCTCCCTGCCACCCTTATTACAAATAAATTATTGAATAACCAACAACACAGACAAATCAATTCTTACCACTTCTTCACTGTTCTGCAATTCTTCTCTGCTACATTATTCTTTTGCTCTGTTCATATTTGGCTTGACTTGTTGTCTCTGTCTATCTGTTCTTTCTCTATCCTTCTCATGCTCTTTGATATGTGCACATTCTGCTCTCTTCACCTTTTCTCTTATGTTCAGATTCTGTTCCTTATCTCTGAGCTTTCTTCACACTGCGCATACTGTAGTTTTACCTTTCTACAGTTCAACTCATTTTTCAGTCAGAACAACCAACCTTGCACTGTCGTCTCATATCTTCTTTTATTCACACACACCTCTGCAACTGAATCACCAACCGATCAAGAATCATGAATCAGTTTTGCTAACTAAATCGTAACTGATCAATTAACTGTGAGGTGAGATAGTAGCCCTCCAATCATATTTGAATTCACTTGCACTGTTGGATTACAAGAAACAAAATGTCTTTCGTATTTCGTATTTCGGCAATTCGCGATTTCGCATGTCGCGAATTCTTGTTGCGAAGCATCTCAACTCTCCAAGTCGCGATCCCCGAAATGGATCCAAACCAATGGTCCACAAAACTTCATAATATTATCCCTTATTTTCCTAATTGAATGGTTGATGGGATTTCGGCGTTTTTCCCTTCGAGTCTTCGAGACTCACAATAGTCCCTTTCGGCATTTTGCAATTTCGCACGTCGTGAATTCCTGAAACTCCATGTTGTGATCCCCGAAACTCCATGTCGCAATTTTGCATTTCACGATTTCGACAATTCTTGTGATGAGATATCTTGATGCTCCATGTCGCAATCCATGAAACTCCGAAACTTCATGTCGCGATCCCCAAAACTCCATGTCGCAATTTCGCATTTCGGCATTTCACGATTTCTGTGGTGAAGTGTTTCGACACTCCAACTCCCAGTAACTGAAACCTACACCAAAAGGTGTTTTTCGCATTTCAGCATTTCGGCATTCCTGTGGTGAAGTGTTTCGACACTCCAACTCCCAGTAACTGAAACCTACACCAAAAGGTGTTTTTCGCATTTCAACATTTCGGCATTCCTGTGGTGAAGTGTTTCGACACTCCAACTCCCGGTATCCGGAACTCCGAAATGGAGTTATTTCCTGGTCTGCAAAACTCTTTGTTGATGTGCCTATTTCGGGATTTCGACGTTTTTCATTTCATGACTTCGGGACTCTTGTGATGAAGAGTATCGACTCTTTACTCCTCCAATTCCCGGTATCTGGAACTCCGAAATGGAGTTATTTCCCGGTCTGTGAAACTCTTTGTTGATGTGCCTGTTTCGGGATTTCAGCGTTTCACATTTCGCAACTTCAGGACTCCTGTGATGAAGAGTCTTGACTCTTGACTCCTGGAGTTTATGTTTCTGATCTTTCCATGCGATCATCGTTGCGCTGCTGGTCTTGCCACTTTCTCTTGTTCATCATCGTCGGGCTGAGCTTGCCATCAATGAAAAACAAATACTCTGCCTTCTGTCTGCCTGTAATAAATATGCCAACATATAGGGGAAGTTTCAAACAATCTTGTTGAAGCTTATTTTCTATGGCGTGGGCTCAACATGGCAAGAGAGCAAGGAATCGGGGATTTAATGGTTTTCGAGGACTCTTTGTTTTTCATTTGTGCAAATATGAATTTTTCCACCTTGGGAGGAATCAAAATTCAAAGCATAATAAAGAGAATTCGACAGGTGATAGCTGAATTTGACAAGGTAAGGCTCTTTCATGTTAGGCAAGAGCTCAACATTGAGGCCGATGTAATGGTAAAATATGTCGCTTCATTAAATGTAAGTGTATTGATGCAAAATGGGTATTTTTTAATTTCTACTATCCCCTAATGTTTCAATGTCCTCTAATATATCAATGCCTTTGAGTCATTGTATATCCATTAAATTGCAAGAAATTTTATTGAAGGTCAATCAAATCATGTGAACAACCATCGAGGTCTATTAATCGAAGCAGGTGGAGGACAACTCACACCACCATATGAGCCCCCTCCCTCAATCATTCATCATGTAATTGTTCATGGTTTTTAAATGAAAGGTTTGAAGTGTAGACAAGCATGTGGGATCACATGAGCTAGAAGGATATCGAAGAAAGCATTGTTAAGGTACATTTGCAAGAGGAGGGGTGTAGGTTGCCTGAAGAGAAATTCATGCATTTGGAGAGGGATTTAGGTTAAGGTGTTGGATGATCTTTGCATGCACCATAGTGGTTGTCCATACTACATTCACGTGTACACCCCTTTCCTTTGGTGCTTTTAGGAAGACATACTTCCAAGATCAGTCTTAGGGATCTACAATTTGGACATGCTCATGATTTGGTTGAGAATCAACAACTGTATTGACACTAAGGATCGGCTCTCTGGCATCGTAAAAGAGACTTTGCAAATAGGTAAAGGTTGGGGTTACCTCGTAGTAGGTGGGACATGCTTGGCATCTGGAACATTTTGCCAAAAATGTTGTATTAATATGAGAGGGGGATTACTAACAACAACGATAGGAGATGATTTGTAGGATAAAAAAAGGTTTTACATTGGCATGAGGAATTAATTTAGGAAAATAGTAGTGTCATCCTTGCTCTTTCCACTAAGTTTGTATAAATGGAGCAAGTATACTCTACCCAAATTGACAGTAAGATGACCCTAATTCTCTCTCATAAATGCATAATTAATCTCTTAGAGGCGGAGTGTGAAAGATTGAAGGATTTCAATGCATCTCAGTGATTAGAGAACCTTTCTCTAGCTTCCAATAATCTATGTATGCAAAGTTTTGTGTAGGGAGAAGACAATGAAGCAAGCTCAACAATGCAACATCATGTCCCAATGGAAATTGAAGGCAATGGAATGCACCAGGATGGCGAGGAGAAGGAGGATCAAGGGAGTGTGTAAGTCCAAATGTCAAAATGTTCTTCAAATGTAGATGTTTTCTAGGTCGATTCAATAGGCATGCAACATGTAAGATAACCTAGAATTTTTGTTTGGTTAATTTATTTTTGTTGACAGAATCAATTACTAAAATCTGTTATGCAATGGCCAATTTTGTGGTAGATTATGTAATGCTTGTTCACTTTGGCACAACTCCCTTTTTTGAAAATTAACACAAATGTAGTTCTGGTTAAAAAAATAATAATTAATTAATAGGTGGATCGAATGTAAGAATTAGAACGAGCTAAACATTTTTTTTGTTTTGTTTTTGGTTAATCGGGAGGGGAGTTGTGGGATATGGAAGCCAAGATAAGAAAGGTTTTCCTTTGCTTGTTGTGTATATATTATATAATATAAATCATATTGGGGATGGTCATGAAATCTCTACCTCGGATCCATGTTGTTATGCTCAACTCGTTCACTTCTATTTTTTTATTTGTGCCATTTAATGTGGTGATTGGAACCATTGTTATTACTTCTAGAATGCACCAAAACAACAACAAAATAGGGACCTCAAAAGAAACCCATCTCTATTATATAAATTAAGCACCTTCAATTTATCTGGAGATAAGGTTGAGGAGGTAGTGGAGTTTGAAAACCATGAAGAATAACAACAAACTGCAACTAATGTAGTAGTAGAAGAAGAGAAAACAAGGGCACAAATGGAAGAAGAAAGGAAATAGAAAGTGGAGGGAATTTTATTATTTGGCTTTCTATGGAGATATAATGGCTCATAGTTGTTATTATAAATAATGAATAGATGAATTAAATGTAAGGATTAGAGAAAGCTATGAAATTTGTTTTTATTTTAGTTGACTCGAAGGGGAGCTATTGGACCTAGAAACCAAGCCAATAAAGGTTATCTTTTGCTTACATTTTATATAATGCATAATAAAAATGATGTTGGGGATAATCATGGAAGCTCATTTTGGGAATTGTTTCTATGTAATCTTAAATTCTACTAGTTGTCTCCATCCTTCTTTTGTGGGATGATCTCCATATAATTCCAAGTCTTTCTATGGAGATATCCCACTAGATTATTAGGATCCATTGTCATTTCCTTACCAATTACCTTATGATTCTTCACATCAAATTCTACAGGTTGCAGTCTTGTTCACATGACATAAATCAATGACATTATATCCATTTGTAGTGTTTCTATTTATTGAGATTCTTCAAGATGCTTTCACATGTTTTGTTTATTTTATAAGAGCTTAAAAAATATTTTATTAACATTTTTTTTAAATTAATAAAATTATATGATTTAGTTATTACTAAAGTATTGAACATTTGAATAATATTAAATTAGACAAGCTTTAAACTAATTTAATAATAATTAATATTATTTTTAATTAATAAAAAATATTATATTTTATTAATAATAATGTGTTATTGTTATGAATTATGTGATAACTAATAGTAATTATTATAATTAATACTAATTATTATACTTAATAATAGTAATAATAATAATTAGGGGCAGTAGGTGAAAGGGGGATCATTCTTGATTATGAAGTAAACATAGAAAACACCTTCAAGTGAGGATTGGGTAGAGCTTTAAACAACCAAGCAGATGCACTAGTATTATTCCAAGGGTTGAGGATTATTGATGAAAAACATATTAAAAAACTAATTGTAATAGGGGACTTGACTTTAATCATCAAGTTGATGTAAGAGCCTTCACTCTGAGTGATGGTAGCTTAATAATGATTATTAAGAGAATTAGAAAGGAATTCGTGTAATTTGAAAGTGTTGAGTTCTTCCAAATCCTAAGGTCACTCGACCATCAAGTAGATTTTCTAGCCAACCATGCCAATATTTTGGATTGTGGAAAATTAATATTAAAACGTGGGGAGGTATTTTTCCCCATCCCCTAAGTATCAAACCATAGTTATGAAATGACCTTGCATGATAGATAATCGACATGTCAATGTTCATGGGAAGATTAGTTACAATTCACGATGATCATGGAGCATTCGATCCGTGGTACTCTCGCACACTCGAAGGTTAATGCGAGATCAAGAACATCAATTGCTTTGGAGGTTAGAGATACTATATTAAATGGTATGGTGATCCATGCACATATAAGTAGATCAAATCCCACCCTCGTGTCCTTAAAAAATTTTAGTTTTTCATGATTGGGCAAGGTTCAATTCTCGTGAGAAGTTTATCTAGAGCCATGGGGGAACCTTGAGGTAGTGCTCAAATGTGTGGTTGCACCCAAAGATACTATATTAAATGGTATTGTGACCCATGCAAACATAAGTGGATCAAATCCCACCCCCATGTCCTTCAAATTTTTAATATAGATGTTAAACACACTCAATTTCCATAAACTTGTTTTGAACTGCAGTTTCTCAGTATGGAGCTTGAGGAACACGTGGATTGTTCCTCTGACCACCTGGAGGAAAGTGACATATGGGTGGTGACAGTTGGAGGTGGTCTAGAGGATTGGAGACGATTGTCTGCTAGCGAAGGGACATAAAGGATGATTCGTCAGTTTCTTGGGCTGGTAGGAGAAGGGCCAATTTTTTCAGATGGAGTTCCTCTCTCTTCTTCCCCATCTCCTCCAACTATCGAGTCAGTCATTGCATCCACGCCAGGGTCGGTGTCGAGTTTTAGCCAGGATATCCAATTCTCTTCGTCATTAGGGTTTAAGCACACTCAGCCCAAGCATTCAGATGGTTTAAGTGGTTTCGAGTGGGGCCTCTCAACTAATGATTGTAATCTTTATTTGGAAAATTCCCCCCATCACCTAGAAGTATGTAGCCCTAGTGGGTTATAAGCGAAGCTATTTTTCCCTGTGGTAGAGACGGTTGAAGGCTCGTTGCTTGATTTTTCTTCCTGGCCCCCGTCTAGGGTTAGGCACCAGAATCCTCATTTGGAAAATTCAAGTTTTATTTCATCTATTATTGATGCAGATGATCAAAGAGGGTGTTGTGGGAAAGGTATTTTACTAGGTCGCTGCAAAATGGACTGGAAATTTTAGAGAAATCTGGAGGTACAAAGGAAGGAAGGTCGGGTTTCATACCTGGTGGATACAAGAGTCGAAAGCAGTTGTTTAAAGACGAGGGGAAAACTTGGGAGTTTAGTTCTCGAGGAGGAAGTAGGGTTTCACCAAGTTATCCAGATGGCCAACAAAACCCTAGTAGGAAGAGAAATTGGAATATCATTTTCCCTAAACACAGTGGTAGAATGGACACGATCGATCTGGTTGGATCATCTTGGTTATGTGTTGGAGATTATTGAACTAAATAGGAACTGGTTTGCTTTCAAATTTTTGAATAAAGATCATGCCATGTGGGTGTTGGGAAATAACTGGAGTCTTAAAATCACTCCTATGTTACTCAAGGCCCGGTCTCCTCTATTCAATGCCAACATAGAAAGGATGGATAAGATCTTGGTTTAGGTTAGACTTCCTACTTTTCCACTCCAATTCTAGACTCTGGAATACTTCAAGAACAGTAGGAACTTTCTTGGGGATTTTTTGGAAGCTGATATGTCCTTTGAAGATACTAAGCAAAGGAAAGTTGCATGAATTCTAGCTTGTATCAATGTGACAGAAGGGCTGGGAGAAGAAGTGGATCTCAAATGGGGTCCATATATTCAAACTAAAAAATTGGACTATGAAAACATTCCCTTTCATTGTCGAAGGTGCCATCAATATGGTCATGTGGTGGCGGACTGCAATCTCTCGCTGAGGATGCTAGGATGGAAAAAGAATCTGGTGGAGTAGAGCGGAAGTAGGGATATGGAGAAGGGACAAATATCCTCAGAAAATGAGGCATTATAAGAAGTTTCATCGCTCGGTAATGTCTTGGAGAAATAGGTCAAGGAGATTATGCATTAGAATATGGTTATAGTCCCAGTGCCATTTTTCAACGTTGGGTGCTCAGGTGGAAGTTAGAGAGCTTTCACATCTTCTCCAACAGACTTCCTAGGACTATTTTCGGGTAAAATAGCCCTCATTTCTCTTATATATTTTTTTTGCTAAAAAATGTAACTTTGTCTCGCAATGAGTGGATTGAGGCTCTTAGCAATTTATCATTATCACCAAATCCCTCCATTACCCTAGCACAAGCGGGCAACTTGTCAACCTATGTCCTGCCCCTTTCGGAGAGTTCCTATGGCCCAACGGCTAGTTGTGCTGAGGAAGAAACCTCTTCGTCGTCCTCTGAAACATACTCCACCAAATACTTCCTCCAATCTCACACAAATTCTAAGGCT
This sequence comes from Picea engelmannii, assembly GCA_009831015.1. Lineage (NCBI taxonomy): Eukaryota > Viridiplantae > Streptophyta > Pinopsida > Pinales > Pinaceae > Picea > Picea engelmannii. Next base: position 188,798 of record ML794392.1, read on the forward strand.
TCAGGGGGCTTGGGTAAGGAGCAACATTGAGCCCAGGATAGAGGGGGAAGAGGGAGAAAATATTTTCTTTCAAAGGCTCAATCTAAGGCCAAAAGTGATCGTTTAGCAGGCAAACAACGGTCTATTGAGTGGGCGCTTAGAGAAGTGTGAGCCCATAAGAGGGGTTCGATATGAAATTAATGACTTTCAATTGCAGGGGTCTTGATGGTCCCCTAAAAAGACCATATTTGAAAAGGGTGGTCAATCTTGAACACCCAGATGTAATCTTACTTCAGGAGACTTTAGGAAAAGGGGAGGAGGTGAAATATTGATTGGAAGGAATGATTACAGGATGGAAATTTGAGACTTTGGATGTAACAGGTAGATCTAGCGGTCTGGCCCTGTGATGGAATCTCAAGATGGTGAAGGCCCTAAATTTTTGGGTTTTGGATTCTGGAATTAGGTTGTCTTTTAGGGCTCGGGATCTAGGGGAGGACATGTAGATCATAAATATCTATGGTCCCTATCAGGATAGAGTTCCTTTTTGGGAATCCTTGTTCAGTAAATCCTTTGTGAGAGGCAACTCGGTCATTTTGGGAGTAGATCTAAATTTTTCTTTGGGGTAAGCTAAATTTTTGGAGCCTCATTCTCCAGTTGAACCCCTCACATGCTTCTTCACTCAAAAACTGACAGAAAGAAACCTCATTAATGTGGAACCAATTTTAATTAAGCCTACTTGGAAGAACAATAGATGGGAGAAGATGGACTGGATAAAAGACTAGATCATTTCTTGGTGGAAGACTCTCTCCTAGAAAGACAATTTATGATGTGGCAATGGATTGGAAGCGGAGGGATTTCTAATCATTTTCTAGTTTTCTTAGAAATCAAACAAGGGCCTTCAAAACCTGTAAGTCCTCTAAATTTCAACATGACCTGGTTGAAATATGAGTCTTTCATCACCTTGATCAAAGAAAATTGGACTCCCTTTGATCAAAGGAATCCTCTTTCCGCAACTTATCAGTTTGTTGATAATTTAAAAAAGAGCAAGGAAAAAGTCAAGATATGGGATTTTCAGAAGAGGCAAAGAGAGGATCGTGAGATGAAAATGATTGAGGAATCACTTAAGACGATTTATGAAGAATATGGGGTGGTCACTCATCACAAGGATCAAATGAATCCCTCCTTAGGCTGGAAGATAGAAGGAACAATCTCCTCAAGGAGAAGGAACAAACTTGGAGATTAAAAAGAAGAGTTATCTGGTTGGAAAGAGGATATGAGAACACAAAGTTCTTTCAAGCATATGCAAAAGGTAGGAGATGCACAAATACCATATGGAGCCTGGAGGATAAACATGGTTTTGTAGAGAGAACCTTTGAAGGGATGGAAATAATCAGAGTATCACACTTTCAAAACCTTTTCAGAGCTCACAATCAGGATACAATAGCAGAAGTGGTAAGAATGGCTCAACTTTTCCTGAGGTTTGTGGAGGAGGAAGATAATCGATCTCTGATGGAAGAAATATCGGAGGAAGAACTTAAAGAAGCATTGTACAACTTCCAAAAGTACAAAATCCTAAGCCCATACGGTTGGACAATCGAATTCTTTCAAGGGCTTTATGAGTTCTTGGGACAGGATATTCTGAAGGTAGTTGAGGATAGTCGTCTGTCTGGACGATTTCCCGCAAGTTTTAACTCCACTTTCATCCCCTTAATTCCTAAATCTGATAATCCTTCCTCCCTTTATGAGTATCGACTAATCTCCCTTTGTAATTGTATTTACAAATTTGTGACCAAAATCATTGCTAGAAGATTAAAGATTATCCTCTCAAACCATATTTCTAGTGAACAATTTGGTTTCTTGGAAGGAAGACAAATTCATGAGGCGATAGGTGTAGCTCAGGAAGGCTTTCATAGTATTAAAACTAGAAAACTTAAGGGAGCCATGACCTTTCAAAAGCGTATGACAAAGTTAGTTGGATTTATTTAAGACTTCTTCTAACACATCTTGGTTTTGAAGTTTCCTTTATCGGGTGGATTATGAGTTGCATTAAAATGATTTCTTTCTCAATACTTATTAACAGGTCATCCTCCCCTTTCTTCCATTCAGAAAGAGGACTAAGACAAGGCTTTCCCCTCTCTCCATTGTTGTTTCTTCTAGTTGTTAAAGGCATCAGTCAGGAAATTGGGGAAGCAAGAAGAATCAGAACCCTCTCGAGGATCCAGATTTCCCGGACCCTCCAGATTACTCACCTGCTATTCATTGATGATGTTCTTATTTTTTGTGGGGGATCAAGGACAGATGTGGAGACCTTGAGAGATAAACTAACTCTTTTTTCCAGAGCTACAAGAATGCAAGTTAATGAGAGAAAGTCCACTCTTTCCACAAATCTTCTTTCAACGGAGGAATTACATTTTTTTAGACAGAGTTTCCCCTTTGCTGACAAGGAGTTTGATGAGGGACTGAAATATCTAGGTTTCAAATTAAATCCAAATTCTTACAGGAAGGTGGATTGGCTCTGGTTGTTGAGAAAATTAGAGAAAATGATGAAAATTTGGAGTCAGAAATGGATCTCTCGAGCGGGAAGACTCGTTTTGGTCAAATCGACGCTGGAAGCAATTCCAGTCTACTAGATGTCTCTATCTTGGATTCCAAAAGGAACTCTAGAAGAAGCTAGAAAAATTTTCTTCAAGTTTCTCTAGTGTGGTAAAGAAGACTCCCACATTTCTATGTGGATCATATGGGAAAAGATAGCAATTCCAATGACGTTGGGAGGTTGGGGTCTAAAACATATCTTTCTTTTCTCCAAATCCCTAGCTGCAAAATATGGTTGGAGGATGCTAAAGACCACTAGTCTTTGAACCAAAGTTTTGTTCCAAAAGTATATTTCCCTCGATACATTGGAAGGATGGATCAGAAATCCATCAAAGGAGAGGACGGGTGTATCAGTCATTTGGAAAGCAGTCACAAAATCATTTTATGTCATTGGAGGAGGCTTGGCTTGGATGATAGGAAACGACCATAGGGTTGGGTTGGGAGCGGACCCTTGGCCAAGATGTGATCATCAACATCTAAGAATGAGGGGTGTATCTATGTTGAATCAAACTGCATATCCTTTTCAAACCACTCTATGGTCTCAAGGTTGGAAATCGGCAGTATCCTTAGGTCTAGCAGGAATGGTTTCATTGGAAATGAATAGATATATTTCAAAACTGAAGAGATCCCAAATAATATTAAGAGATCGAGATGATGAATTAATTTGGGGCAATGCCCCATCGGGTATGTACACTCTAAAAGAAGGATATACTCATCTGAGTATAGATCTACATCAAAGAGATCTTGTATGGTGGTGGAAAAAATATGGAAAATAAAGTGCCCAACAAAAGCAAGACTTTTCATGTGGAATGTGTTGGAAAATAAAGCACCAAATTGGGATAATCTGCAAAAAAGGAACAAATATGGCCCAGAATGGTGCTATCTATGTAAATGATCAGAGGAAACAATTTTTCATCTTTTCCTTGAGTGCAATTTTATAAAGGGATTTTGGTCGAAATGTTCAAGGTTAACAGGTTTTCATTGCACCTGGATCAGATAGTCTACATTCCAAGCTTGGCAGTCATGGTGCTCGCACAGGGATTACAAAGAAATCAAAGCTTTACCCCTATTGGTGATTTGGGGGGGTTTGGCTTTCCAGGAATTCCATCATTTTTAATGAAAAACCTGTGGTTCTTAAAAGAACAACAACACAACCTAGCTATCCTCTCTTCCTTTCCCCAAGAATCAGGAACAATTAAAATAAGAATCATTCAAGAGAAAGAAATTGATATTACTAGACCTTGTGGTTTCTTTGATGGAGCTTCACAAATCAACCGATGTAGGGGAGGAGCGATCCTTTTCCTCTCAAAATCACATTTTTTCTCCATGACATTTTGGCTAGGAGATGGAACAAACAATTTTGCGGAACTAATGAGCCTCAAACTAATCATCCCCTTTGCCATTGAAAAGGGATGTCGAACTCTTTTTGGTTTTGGTGATTCTATGAATGTAATAAACTGGTCCAAAGGAATACAAAGATTCTTTAACATCATAGTTGAGATCATCCTGGATGACATAAAGACACAAAATTCTTTTGATGCTTATACTTTCCATCATGTTTACAGGGAAAGGAACCAAGAAGCGGATAGGAGGTCGAAAGAGGGGATCCAACTAGCTATGGGATAGTCAAAAATAAGAGAAACACAAGATGGGTAGATCTCAGAATATTTTCATCAACCTTTTTTTTACTAAGGGACAACACTTTTCCTTATCACATCTAGTTTCCCCAATTTTTTGTATTACAGTTATCAGCTACTTCCTTCGGGAAGCATATGTAATGTTGTATATAGTAGACTACAGTCTCTTGTTGACAAGATGGTATTTGATACTCAACAGATAGTAGAAAAATACATCTCACATCTCAACAGTTTGTATGCTTTCGGTACTCAATAATACACTTTGTGCATAATGTATCTACATAATGTAATTTTGTTCTCTTTCAATGAAATAAAATTACACTTTTTTTCCTTTGAAAAAAAAATTCTCTAGAGGTCACAATTTTATTCCATGTGGGACAATGGCTCTTAGCTCAAGTTTGTTGTTTGAGGATTCTTGGTGTTTTCTTGGTTTGTGGCTCTTGGTTTTACCTCAACCTAGTTCGAATTGGGACTCTGAATTATTATTTTTCTCTCCTAGACTATCTTTAAGGGACCATGGCCCTAATATTTTGTAGGGTTCGTGCTCTGTTGGCCCCAATTTGTGAGGATTTGGTGGTTCTATATCCAACTCTAACTTGTGAAAGGACTTAGATTTATATTGGCTTGCTGTCTCAGGTCCATGTGGTTTGGGTCATGTTGGTCAGCACGACTTCATCTCTTAAGATTTTGGTTGATGTGGCTTAGTTTAGTTTGGTTGGTTTCAGTTGTATTGCATGGTCTTTCTAGTCTAGTGGTGTTTGTTGCTCTAGAATCCCCTTTCTCATCTTAGCTCAAATTTTCAAAAGGTTAGCATTCTATCTATATTCTTCTTTTCTGAGGGTATGTTGGTCTGCAAAAATGGGCTTTCTAGTCTAAGTGTTGTGGTTAGAGATAAGGGTCCATTTAGGTGATATGTTGGGATATCAAAATGGATTATGGACATTCTGGGAGAAGCCCATTATGTGAAACTACTAAAATCCATAGAGTTTTAAGAAGATGGGAGGATTATATCACTAATAATAGGAATTCAATCTTCACAATTACTGGTAGAATGCATTCTCAAGAAGAGGCTTGAAATTATGAAGCTACCTTCATACTGGAAACCCTACATAGTCAAAGGAAACAAATTGAGGACCTTCAAGCTAAGTGTGCTACTCTCCAACATTTTCTTGTGGSACTCGTAAGAGATAATACTTCAAATAAATCAAATGTCGGGCTATCAATTGGGTCTACAGTGGAGGAGGTAAAAGAAGATGAGACATTTCARCAACAACAAGGGGRTGTGGAAATGTTGAATGGAGCAAAACTTCATGACCAATGTAGAGAACTAGGAGGAAGCTTACAAACRTCATGTTTTTATTTAGTAATAGTGTATACTGTTTTTTTAAGTTTTCTTGATATTAGGAGTATTTGTCATMATTTGTACTAGTAGYATGTTTTAGAAATCCTTTGTGAAGGATTGTTTTGTCTCCTTAGATAGTTTATTTTCAAATCTCGGACAATTCTCAAAAAGTTTTGTTGGACAATTATCATTTATATGTATTATCACGTTGGCCAATGCAATTGCAACAATTTTYTAATACAAATATATATGTTCTTGTTAAGAAAATAGTATTAATACTAATTGATTAATAATATTGTACACTATAATAAATTACTAATCATAATCATAGTCAACCGTGTTCACTACAAATATTTATATGTATATCAATTACCCATTCATTGAATCTATCGAAGACAGACAATGAAGACATTGGAGATCGAGTATTTATGTAATCAAAACACTTAAACCTTATTTATGTTTGTATGCTCATTAATTGGTTGAGCCAAACATTTGCTTATTTTTGTTCATTAAAATATATCTTATGAATTAGCAACTCTGATTCATTTAAATTCATAAAATAACAAAATGAACCCACCATATTATATATATATATATATATATATATATATATATATATTAAAAAAACATTAAGAGTATAATGGGTACTTGATGAAATACACTTCTAATTCTACTTGATCATCCACATTTACTTCACCACTTATATTTGCATCACCTTGTTATTGACTTGGTGCTACAATTGCAATAGGTACATTTTCAAAAACCTTTTTCCCCTAGGTGTATATGGAATAACAAACCACCAATTTTTATCACATACATCAAGATGGAATAAAACATGATCACAATGTTCTAGAAGCACAAATGGTCTCACCTAATATGCCAACATTTCTTTATCTGTGTCAATAGAATATAATTCACTATCTAGGTGATATCTAATAGATCTCTCTTTTTAAAAATATTTAACCATTTATATTTAAAAATCATGTATTTAAAGGACCTATAGTTTGACTCAATTATCTCATGAATGGTGCCAACATAATCAAGTTGTCCTTCTATTAGGTTTGTATCCCATAAAATTGCATGACTTATTTGATTAAATGCAACAAACACTCCATAAACATATGTTTATTTGTCATTGATATGCACTCTCTGTTGAAATAATGTAACTGTAAAGTGTATTCTAATTATTATTGTTGTATTATTCATTAGATCAATCCCCTCTTGCGGATTGATCATGTCGGCTATTGTAAAAGACCAAATCCCCTTTTGTGGATTGGTCAAAACATAATTGTAATAGGCAGAATAAGAAGTCGGCCCCATAATATATTCAAGAGGCCCCATAATATATTAAAGGTGGTTATAACCACCCAGATTGAGAATTTGTCCCTGCCAGTGAAAAGACACCTCCATCCACACATGCCAGAATTGTATAAATAAAGAGGCTAGCGCCTCATTTGGACACACACTCACTTGTTCATTGAGAAGCAAGTTTTGGAGCTGCAGTTGGAGAANGAGAGAGAGAGGTGCATTCTTGGGAGAGGACTTTCTGTATTTGTTTGAGTTATCTCTTGGCATTGTATTGGCTATCTATAATAAGGAAGTTTTGTTGGGTTTTCTCCCCCTTGAGGGTTTCCTAGGATAAATGATGTGTCTCTTGTGATTGTGTATTTCTCAGTGATCCTATCTATGCTATTGTTATCTAGTGAAATGCAAAGAACTCTAATAATAACTTAAACCTTAACATGGTTTCAGAGCTAAGCTAAAGAGAGCATCTTTCACAAGAGAAAGTGAAAAACGTCACTATTGTCGTACATGCAAATTAGGGATTTTTGTTGATGAAGTATTTCAGCCCCAAAACCATCTAGAAAAGTGTGCCCTTCATCAAGGATCACTTTGGCATCCTCAACAAAAAATTTCAGTGGCTAGATCTCCCCAAAAGTGAAACCCTAGTTTCACAAAGTACTAGAAGTACCAGAAAACCAGAGTACCAGAAGTACTAGAGTACTAGAGGTATCAGAAAACTAGAAGAACCAGTCTAGAAATCTTTTGATCAAGTTTGAAGTGGTAAAAGTTGGATTTTCAGAAATCTAACTGCACCAACTTACTCACCTCAGCTCAGCACATCTATCCCCTGGATCAGAATTTCAAAATTTGAAGTTTGAAAAATTAGGCTTTCCTTATAAAACCCTAAGTTGCAGTTGCAGTCTTAGAACCAGTTGTAGTATCAATTGCAGTAGCAACACTAGTTGAAGTATCAGTCATAGTACCAGTTGCAGTCACCCTTGAAGTTGTTAAGAGTTGGTAATGATTATCGTTGCTGCTAGATCATGCCACTACCTGCAAATGCTATCAGAGGTATGTACTCACATATGTTTAAATGGTTAAACTTTAAAGGGTATTTGTAGGAGAAGGGATCTCTTGCCATAGACCCAGAAGGATCTCAAGATCCAACACATTCAGAGGAATAATGGAACTCAGGTGTGATTATTCTTATATGCATCTATTTGTTATGACATTATTTTGATCAGTGTCGCATGTTGTAGCTATGACCATCACACTAACGTTTGGTCAAAATATTAGATGGATTAAAGTAGAGATCATAGAGTTTATTCTCTAACCCAACCTTCTGTCAAGATATCATATTTTCCTAGTACAGAAGACAAGTTGAAGAGAGCACTCGTCATCTTGAATGAAGGAGACTTGGAATAAAAGCAACACACTCTTGAAGACGAGGCCACAGGTCCCAGGTCACAGGTGATAACCCTGAGAAAGCTACAGTGAAGGTTGCAAAAGGCAACATATTAGATGAGACATGAAGAAGACTATGGACATGACCATATACACTCATGTACCAAAGAAGATGAAGAAGAAATCTATCTCTTGAGATTCAGAATATCTCATATGAATATTAACTGAAAGAAGCAGAAGGCTCCAAAGAACATTAGAACGGGAAGAGGATCTCATTTGAAGCCTAACTTTGTCTTTCATATTTAGACTTGGTATGCAACACCAAGTATACCCTGTAAGAGTTGATGAAGTCCTTGTAGACTCAAAAGAAATCGAGAGTAAGCCTGATCTCAGAAAGGATCAGATAAAGAGACAACTTCCAGGACTGGAAGACAGATGTTGTGAGAAGACTAGATTGTAACTTCAAAGACTCCTAGGAGATATGAAATCTCTGGGATGATTTGCTTGTTTCGGTGACAAAGAAGGAAGCCAGTTAGAAAGACTAGGATATGGATTCTTCTGTGAGAAGAGAAGTCAGTATTGACTTCCAATATTGATCTATACAGATCAAACGTGTTGCAGATATACAAATCCTAATGTATGTCCAGAGGATTCTCCCATCAAAAGGGAGAAGACTATGATGAGACACTTATTGAAGAAATAGTTCCAGTATTTATAACCATGATTCATATATAGTATGAGATGTAGGGGAAGAAATCCCCATATTTAAAAATTGAGTGGTAGTTGGTGTAGTACATTGGTTGGGTCATGGAGACATGACTATGATAGCATTACCCCCATGAAATAAGAAGAGCTATCCTCAGTATCAGTTATCGAGCCACTCTTAGTTTCAGATGAAACTGTTTCCATGATAAAATAAGGAGTTACTCTCATATTTTAGCAGCCACGGTGAGAATGAAGCAAACATTCTTAGCCTCAGAGAAGTTGCAAGTGCAGAGTCCCAGATTCCATAAGGAACAATTGCAAAGAGAGTAGAGGACATACTGTTGAAATTACTAAGACAACTGAGAGGGGGGGGTGAATCAGTTGTCACTGTGCTTAAACAATTTTAATTCAATTAAACAATTCTTAAACTTTCTTCAAGTGATCATCAATATTATACAACATATGGACAGCATAAATAATGAGCATCAGTCACACATAAGATATACACAGAGACAGATTTTCACGAGGAAACCCATAAAGGGAGAAAACCTCTTCTTCTTCGAAATGATAGGCAATCTTTTAAGTTCTGTACATTAGCTATAATTGAGCACCAACTCAATGTGAGGCTACTACCTCTGTTTTACAAGCTCCAACTTGTTTGAGAGCACCAACTCTCTGGTTTCTCTAGCACCCACTAGAAGGAAGCACCAACTCCCTGAGTGTTCCAACACCAACTGGAT
>ML794392.1:221649-256350 GCA_009831015.1 Picea engelmannii
GATCCAAAACCCATGACTAGGGTTGACATCAATGACAACAACCAATCTTCCAACAGTGAGCACACTTACAAAGAATTAAAGCAGGCCCCGAGGAATGGTAACGAAAGAATGGTCGAGTATTTATAACACATGCCCTAGGTACTTAATTGTTAATCATGTGTTTTTTTTTAAACTTATATGTAGTATGAGTTATTCATTCATTAATTGAAATATATTATATTCTTCTATATTAATAATAATGAGGGTGACTTCGAGGAATTAGAGGGTATTAACAATTGTTTAACCTATATCTTTTTTCCTACATCTTGAAATGTTAGCAATTTTTTATTTTATTGAACTCGTATTGTTTTATTACGTTTTTATAGAGTGAAGATGAGGGTTTAGAAGATTATGAGGGAACTAACAACAATTCAGTCAACTTTTTATGGTCAAATTCATTTCATTTCCTTATATGAGTACATATTTTTTCATGCAATGTTGTTTATAAAATTGACATTTCCCTGGGGTGGTAGTGTAACAATCGTTTACAAGTAGAAATAATTACATGGTTATTTTACGATTTAATTTAAAAGTTTATCAATGTGTTTATATATATGTATATGGTTTTTTCCTTCCATGGTATAAAATTGATTGAATATTTTTTTTTGTAAATAAAAGAGTCCAAAAATATATTCACATCCTTGTGTGTCTATACAAAAACCATGATTATGCCACCTATCCCGCAACAGGAGGGAAACCAGGACAGGTGGCCATCAAACATGTCTGAAACTGTAACAAAAAAAAGAGAGCAGAGTGTTCTACTATGCAGTGGCCATGGCCAACTGTCTTACAAAGCATGAAAGAGAATGATAATTCTCTGCAGAAATGACGAAAGAAAAAAGAAACCATGAAACATGGGAGCTAGCTTGGACTCAGTCATCCTTGAGCGTTGTAGGCTGGGACAAATAATTGTACACAGGTTGGACATCTTTTGCTTGTTGGAGCAGTTGTCATCACGTCCATCAGGAGGTCCAAGTGTTCTCCAAAAAAGTTTTGGATATGGGCATGTTCATCCAATTTTTTCCTCAGCTCAAAGATGAGTTGAATGTGCTCCTCTATGAATCGAAGTGGGGTCAACGGAGGCGGTTCCTCCATCATCTCGACATCCATTTATTTTGTTGTGTTCGTTGCTTCAACTGCATTCCCTACATCCGCTATATCCATTCTATTCACCATGTCATCTTCATCCACCGCGGCCATTACATTCAAGGGAGTCTCTTGCCAGCAAGGGGGAATCTCTTCCTCCACTATGCAAGAGCCAGTGCCAAAGAAGTGGTTGGGAGAGTAGGCTCTTGGAGGGTCAAATTTAGGACTGTTGTTGAGCGGGGGGACGACAGAATTCATGGGAGGGGGCATTTCTTCCATGGAAGGGCCACTACCAAGATCAATGGGGGGTTGGTTTTTCCTGAGACGACTGGCTATGATGAGGGCGAGCTGGGTGGGGGGAGGCAGTTACATAAAAATTGATTGAATATTAGTGTAGTAAAATTTCATAATTTCATTATGGATACATGGTTTTTTGCTCTCCTTGTATGAAATTGACTAAATGTTAGTGGGTTATTACATATGTAGACATGGTTTTTTCTCTCATGATTAGTATGATGTAAAAAAGATTTATACTAATAAGCAATCTCGTCAATATTTAAATGTTATTAAAAACAAAATAATAATAATAAAATAAAATCATCAATTCAAAATAACTAATTAATTCAAAATCAATAATAACAAAAGCATTAAATCATTAATAATAATTAAGTCGCAATTTTTATGCTAAAATGGTGCAATTGTGATGCTAACATCACACAAGTTTGATACAATTTGGTTGAACAAGATGCGCTTATGACATAAGGATGTAATTATTTACACATTTGTGATGCTACTTTGACATAATACACTGCAAAAGTGTGTGGTAATGACACAAATATGATGCTAACTTGATGTATGGCTATTGCAATATGATGCTGACGCGACTCAAATAGTACACAAAAAAATGCAAAACTTATTTATGGCAATTCTAGTATGACTCAAGGGAGACATAAGTAGTATGATACTCATTCTACAATCTCAAAACCCATATTGACATGTGTGGATGATAATGCAATGAAACATACACGTAGTTGATTTGTGGAAAAAGTGGCCCTCTAAGGTGTTTTTCCAATAATAATTGATGAAAAATGATGCAAAATTGACGAAGTAAGACTCTATGTGTCATATATTTCATATCTAAGACAACCCCTTATAGAGTGCTCATTGAAAAAGATAACGTAGTAAATGGATACATCAATGAAAAAATGAAGCAAATCATGATGCCTCCTCATGCATCATGTTTCATGTCATTTGAACTTTAAAAAAAAAATCAAAAGAATGCACTAGAGGGTGGCGCTAAGCATGATGCCAGAGAATGATATTGTAGTATTGGTGGAAGACCTAAATATTTCCAAGTGACTAACCCATTAATTGTTCCCATGCCTCAGCTTGATGAACAAGACAACTTACTAAAGGAATCCATTCATGCACACAAAATGGGTAGATCATGTGAAAGGTGAAGATTAGAAGTCAAATGTCAAAAATCTAAAGGGAATAGTTTGAATACTAAAGCATGGCTAATATCAAATAAATCCCAATAGAATATGATCAACCCCATCTAGCATATAAAGGGATGCTTCTTCCCCTACCCATGAATTACTAAGGAATTATTGAAAAAGAGACAACATGGAAAGGAAGTTGACATGTTTGCAAAGTGATGCAAGCAATCTCCACCATGACTATGGACACTTGGTTGGCAATGGAGCAAGTTTTTTCATGTCGCGGTGTCTCCATCAGAGCTATGGATGCTCACAAGCAGTGGAGCAACACCCAAGGAACACTCTATTCCATGCATGTGGAAAATTTTCACACCCCAAATCTAAATAGACCCTATGATTATGCTTGTAATTTGAATCATTCGTTCATGTTGAAATTAATAAATTTCAATCAATTTTCTTCTTCGGCACATATATTAAGTTTGAAAATTTGATTTGTGAGAATGATCATTAATTCCCTTATAAGGAAGGTCTTTGATGAATATAATTATGTTCCAATCCTTATAGTTCCATGAAAAGTAGATGATTTTTCCTTCGCTTCCAATTCATCACTTAGTGGTTTTTGTCAAAGATAATTCTTTGTTTCATCTAGTGTTTCACCATTTGTTAAGGCCCTCAACAGACACCAAATCCCAGGGGCTGGGGACCCCCCAAATTTATTTTCAGTCACCAATCATATCATATCATCTTTGTAACTTAATATTTTTATATGATCAGTGTCATCAAATTATCTCAATTTCTTTGATTGGTTTTCATAACTAACTCTATTACATATATGGTATTCAAATGCTTATGATAGGATGGTTGTTTGATATTTTCTTTGAGTTTATCTTTGGTTTGATAATCTTTGAGTCTCTTTTGCTTTCCTTATGTCATGAGGATGTCATTATAAGTTGTTTCTTTAGCAATGTATTAAGGCTCCCGAGATGCACTCTGATCTGTGTAGAGAATACTCCATTGATGTTGATTCCCGAGATGTGAACACATCTAATCAAATTAAATACTCATCCTAGCTCTATCCAATGTGTTCCTTATGCATTTCATTATCGTCGGCTATATGTTGGCACGTTATATTTGCAATGACCACACGATGCCTAAGATATTGTAAAGGACCATAACATCCACAATACACATCGTTGCTTCAATGATACATTAATGATATCTAGATGCATTATGGTCTATGCAACAAACTGGGCATTGAGGCTAGGATGTTGATATGCGTACACATCCAATCAAATTAAATGCACCTCCTAGCTACAAGCAATGTGTCTTGTTTGATCGAAATATGCATCATGCACACTATTTTTTTCATTGCACCATGATGGATTGTTTCAAAAATGTAACACCTCTCCATGAGAGGCTATGAAAAAAAAATTGTTAAGTTATACACACAAGCATCAAAATATTTGAAATAACACATTTTTACTCTTTAAATGGAATAAGAAGAAACATAACAAATACATATCAGGAAAAATACATCTTCCCTTGGTTTGTTGAAGTCGATAATTTGCAATGAAGTTTTGTCGATAGTACGAAGATGCTTCCAAGCATTATTTTTCCCAATTATTTTCTCACTTGCCCAAAGTGGAACAACGGAATTATCCTCCCATCCAACTAGGATCCTAGCTGACTTCCTAGCTCCAAGAAACCTTTCGGTTTCTTGGCCCTCCGTGTCTGTGACTCCAAGAGCAACAAAGCACAAATGCTCTAAGAAGACCATCACAAGAAATATATCTTTTAAGAACTATCCAACCTCTCAATATGCTTAAACCTCTCAACCTCCTCCCTTCATCACCCCTTCCTCTTCCTATTTATCAAGTTTCCATACCCACTTCCCCAAGTATCCTCAAGCACCCTCATTATTAGCCATCAACCTCCCTTATCTTTATTTTTAGGAAAAGTTAAAATAAACTAAAATTAATTTTTTTTTTTAACAGAAACGGTTATAGATTATATTAATGGGGTGGACTAACCACAGATCTGAATACAAAATGGCTTCGAATTTCTTCGGGTCTGACTTCCTGAGCCTTTCTACTTCTATAGCTATAGACTAGTGAACTGAATGACTTCTAAGAGAACTGGATTAAATTTAAGTGTCGAAACTCCAGTCGTTGTTTCAGCATAAGACTCAACACTGTTTCAGCATATTTCTCAGCACTATTTCAGCATTAGTTGCAGCGGTGTTTCAGCATATGTTCTAGCACTGTTTCAGCATGTGTTCCAGCACTGTGTTTCAGCATCTGTTCCAGCACTGTGTTTCAGCATCTGTGTTCCAGAACTGTGATTCAACATTTGTTCCATCACTATGTTTCGGCATCTGTTTCAACATCTGTGTTTCAACATTTGTGTTTCAGCATCTGTGTTCCAGCACTGTGTTTCAGCATCTATTCCAGCACTGAGTTTCAGCATCTGTTCCAGCACTGAGTTTCAGCATTACAACACTGTTTCAGCATATGTTCCAGCACTGTGTTTCAGCATCTGTTCCAGCACTCTATTTCAGCATCTGTTCTAGCGTTGTGTTTCAGCATAAGTTCCATCCCTCCTTTGCACAGCCATCTACTATTTTTACACGTTGTTGTCCTTTTGGTTTTGATATCATCTTTCTCAGGCGTCTTCTGCTTTCTGCATTCTTTTACGAGCTGCTGTCCTTTTCAAGGAATACATTTCTTAACTGGATCCCCACCGTTTACGTTGAGTTCTCCTTGGGACAAAAGGCAGCCTTCGTTGGCTAGTTTGTCTGCTTCTTTGTTTGAATCTCTGAGAATATGGTAGCACTTGAAGGAGGTAAAGTCTTTTAGAATGTGTCTTAACCTTTGCAGATTCTTGTTTAGCCCAGCATCTTTAAACTGTCCTCTAGAATGAATTGTTTTGATCAAGATCTCGGAATCTCCAAATGCTTGTAGCTCCCGGTGTCCTCTTTCCCTGGCTATCTGACAAACATTGATCAAACTCAGAATTTCTGCTTGATTATTGGATCGTTGTCCAAGACCCCAGCAAAAGGTTGCTAGTTTTTCCCCTTCGCTGGAATAAATGATTCCTCCGGCTCCTGCTGTTCCAGGGTTTCCTTTGGATGCGCCATCAAAAAAGGCTGAAGTTATGCCTTGTTTTTGCCACCAACTCTGAAATATGTCATGGTTGTCTCTTAACCTCCATTCTGTTTCAAGATGGGGTTTTGTCATGCTATGGGTTCGAAGATTCAGCACGGAGGAGCCGAGCCACTCCTTTTCTTCCTGCAGTATTGAGGTATCGATTTTGTGATTTTGGGAGCTCAAAGTTTCTAGTAGGAGGCCTTTTGCTTTCGCTGCTACCATTTTGGGGGTCCATTCTGTGTTGTTGAAAATTTGCTCATTTCTTGCTAGCCATAGCTTCCAGCACACGTATTTGGGGATGGAGATCCAGATTCTGGCCCATAATGTTTTCAGGGATAGCGAAGGGTAACTATCCTTCCAACCAGTGAATAGATCCACTACTGAGATGTTGGTGGGAACAGCGACCTTGAGGCCTTGGAGTGTAAGCTACCAGACTTTGTTTGCGAAATGGCAGCCTACAAATAAGTGAGCCGAGGTTTCCATGGATTCTCTGCAGAGACAACATCTATGAGGTCCGGCAATATTTCTTTTCAATAAATTTTCTCCCGTCAAAATCTTTCTGTGCATTAGTGTCTAGAAGAAGAAATTTACCTTCGGGATCGCCATCGAGTTCCAAACCTCCAAACAGAACCTCGCCAAGAGTGGTCTATTTTGCTGTTGCTGAAGCAGAGCATAGCCTCTATCTGCTGTATAAATTCCTGTGGGTCCCCAACCCCAGATGTCTTTTTCTGTCATGTGCACAAGAGTTGCCTCTCGAAGCTCTGCTTTGAGCATCTCAAGTTGCTGAAGAAGGCGATCTGGGACATTGTCGAATTGCCACTTTGTCCAAGATCCATCTTCATCCCACTTTGATATGTCAAAAATTCTCTGGATACCTTTGCTCTCAAGAAAATTGCAAATTTCCCGCAGGCCAGCGATTGATGCAATGGGCGGATTCCCCATGATCCTATCAGTCCAGAGTTTGGTGCGTTTTCCATTGCCAGGGACACGGTACAAGTGTTGATTGAAGAATCACACCCCTTTAATGCACAACTGCCATAAAATCGTGGTCTACCTGCTCACTGCGTTTGGGAGATTTCTAATTTTAGCATTTGGGATGTATCTGTGCTTCAATGTTTTGCTGACAGGGTGTGAGGGGTCGCTATGCATCTTCCACAAGATTTTGCAGCCCAGAGCAGTGTTTGCCAGAGCTGGGTCATGAATATGCAGTCCACCTTCTCTCAAAGGCCGCTTTGCTATCTCCCAATTGACTAAATGAAATTTTCTTTGGTTCCCTTTCCCACCATGCCACAAGAAATCTCTCAGGATTTTGTTGATCTGCCCTGCTATCGAATTGGGCGCTAAGAGGTAGGATGCTTGATATATCGGCAATGAGGAGATAACTGCTTTTATCAAGATTAATTTGCCTCCATGGGTGAGCCAGTATCCTCCCCAGGCTTCGATTTTTCTTTTGATTTTTGCTAAGACTCCTTCCCACAGGCTGACTCTATTTACACCCAAAGTTAGAGGCAACCCAAGATACTGTATCTTTTCCCATTTGGAGTGTCCTTTGAAACCCAAGGTGCTTGTTATCTTCTAGGTTTCATGATCTGCAACATTCCAGCTGTAAACAACACTTTTTCTTTCGCTTATCAAAGCTCCAGACACCTTGCAATACGCTTGGAGAGTACCCTTAAATGCAGTGGCTACTCTGTTTGAAGCTCTTCCTAGCAAAAGAGAGTCATCCACGAACAGAGCATGGTTTATGGGCTTCATATTCTTCGTTATTCTGAGGCCTGGGGCTGCCCCTGTTATCATTTCCTGTTCCAACTTCCTGCTAAGGGTATCCGCCACTAATATGTACAGAAATGGAGAGAGGGGGCATCCTTGCCTCATCCCCCTCGTAGCTTTGAAAAAAAAATTTGGTCTCCCATTTACCAATGGGGCAATCCAAGGGCTGTGAGTACAGGATTTTATCAACTTTACAAACTCAGGATCAAATCCAAAAGAGAGAAGCACTTGATACAGGAAGGACAACTTTACTCTGTCAAAGGCATTTGCCATGTCAAGCTTGATTAGCATGCCTTTCTCTTTTCTGAGATTGATGGAGTGCATAGCTTCTTGGACTTGGATTACATTATCCAAGATATGTCTCCCTTTGAAAAATCCTCCTTGCGGTTCTAAGATAAGCTTGCCCAACAAAGGTTTTATTCTGTTTGCGAGAAGTTTTGCAATAATCTTATAAGAGGCATTGCATAGTGAGATTGGCCTGAATCTGTCAAAGGAGGCGGGGCTTGTTTCTTTTGGGATTAGTGCTAGGAAGGTAGAATTAGTGTTGCCTCCTATTTTTGCTTTTTGAAGAACTCCTTTTATCATTCTTATGAGATCAGATTTGATTATATTCCAACAGATCCTATAGAAATGGATAGTAAACCCATCTGGACCTAGGGCTTTGTCTGGACCCATGGACCAGATGACTTTGCTGAGTTCTTCTTCACTGATTGGGCTCAATAATGTTGTATTATCCTCTTTTGTGACCAATGTTGGGATATTCATGAGGAACTCGTTGTAATCTTCTTCATTGTCATGGTTCTCTTTATTGTATAGTTGTTGGAAATGTGAGACAACAACATCCTTTATTTGTTCTATTCCTTTGCAGGGCTTCCCTTTGTTGGTCGTGATCTCGGAGATATGGTTCCTGGAGAGGCGGGCTTTGAATTGACGATGGAAGTAGGAGGTATTCCTGTCGCCAGCTTCCAGCCAAAGGCTACGGGATTTTAACCACCAGTACTCTTCTTCCTTTCTGAAGGAGCGGTAAGTTCTGTATTGGGCTAGCTGCTCCTTTTCCAATTCTGTTCTGGCAATGTCTATTGTTTCCATCTTGAGTTGTAGCTGTCCCAGCTGCTGCACTGTCTCCTTTCTTTGGGTATTGGGGTTGCTTTCCGGGAGTTTGCTCCAATCCTTGAGGGATTTTTTTGTTATTTTTATTTTTTGTTCCCAGACAAAATTGGGTGAGCCATTAACTGGGGTAGACCATGCCCATTGAACCGTCTCTACAAACCCACTTTTTGTTTTCCATAATGGGCTGAATATGAAAGGAATTGGACCTAATTTTTCTTCTTCTTCTAGCTGGAGCAAGATGGGCTTGTGGTCCGAGGTGAACTTGGGGAGGATGACAGTGGAAATCAACTTCCTTTCCAACAGCAGTGTGCTTTGGACCAGAAACCTATCCAATCTGGCAGAAATGTGTTCCTCCCCTATCCTATTGTTGGTCCAGGTGTACAGCGCTTTGCTTGGTTTAAAATCCATTAGGTCCCACTGCTGTATGATGTCTTCTACTACAAAAATCATTTGGTCCTTGCTGGGCCTTCCTCCCCTTTTTTCTTTTCCATTCATGACTAGGTTAAGGTCTCTGGCAATGATTATATTGCTTGGGGAGTTTTTCTCTAGAAATTTGTTTAAAGTTTTCCAGCAATCTTTCTTTTCCGGGTGCAAAGTTGGGACATATAAATTGAAAAGTGCGATAGTTAACTTACTTGCTATGTGCTTGAGCTCTGTAAATCTCCAGTGCTGTGTGTTATAGGAGGTGACGAGACTAAATTGCTCTGCCTTCCACAATGTTGCTATGCCTCCGGAAGTAACCCTTGCGCTGATTGCCTTCCCTGCGTTTTTCTACCATTTGTGTTTGTTGATCTCTAGAAGGGCTTCCCCTTCGATTTTCATCTCTTGGAGCATGAGGATATCTGCTGGTTCCACTTTCATTAGATCCTTGACCGCTTCAATTTTTGTCGGGTTCCCCAGTCCTCTACAGTTCCAAGAGACAATTTTAATTACTTGATGTTAGGGGTGATTGGGCCTCCTCCTTTTAGAGACCTTATTCTTGTGTTTCTGCCAATTGACATTTCTATGGTGGGTTGGCTTCCTTGGGTCTTTTGTCTTTCTGCCTCTTCCTCCCTTACTTCTTTACGAGACTTCCTCCTTGCTCTTTTGGCTAGCCTTTCTAGAATCTCATCCTCCGAGGAGCTTGATGGATCTATTACTTTCTTTCTGGCTATGTCAGCATATGTTGGAGAGGGGACTGCTTCCAAGGTTCCTTCCACTTGCCCAGGTGCCCCTGTGACTTTCCCATTTGGAGGGGGGCTTGAATGTGTCCTGTTGTCCGTAATTTCTGGTTCTTCTGTGTCATTGATGACTTTTTCTGCTTGAGGTTCTGCATGCGGCAGAGGATTGGAGCTCCCATCGATTTTCTCTATCTCTATTTGCCCAGAGTTGTCGTTCTTGGTTGCTCCTTTGGATCTGGATTTTGCTGTCCCTGTTTTCTGTACTGTGGTCCATTGATTTGCTTTCACATTTTCACTTTCTTCTGAATTCTTTTTCTTGCAGTGCCTTGCGAAATGGTCGTAGCCGTGACAGTGTCGGCATTTGAAGGGGAGTTGCTCATAGTCTAGTTCCTGGATGTGTGTCCAGTCTGCGGCCGTGAGCTTAATTGCCTCCAGTAATCCCACTTCCAGATCAACCTCCACGCAGATCCGTGCGCATGAGTACTGATATTTTCTCACTGCTTGATCTATATACCTTCCGAGCATGTTTCCGATTACATGCAAAGATTTTTGGTTCCAGCAATGTAAGGGGAGGTGAGGTAGACGAACCCACACTGGGACGGCCGAGGGCACATCCTGAGCTAGGTCGAAGTCCGGGGTCCATTTGTTCAGGTATAACCCCTGTGGCCCCATGAAGTACGGCCCATTTCTGAAGATGAGGTTTTTATCTTCAGGGTTGTCGAAGACGAAAACAAAATATCCTTTCCCTACGGAGTGGCTCTTTATTCCTTCTGATATGAGCGGATTCCAGTTCCTCTGCACCCAGGCGTCTACGGATTTGGGAGAGGCCCAGAGACCGGTGAATTGCCCGATAAGTCCTCTGTCTGCTAAGTTGACTGCCGTTATGCAAGTTTCTTCCAATGGCAGTTCGACACTGGGAATGTTGTCCAATTTCTTCACGAATTTCTGCCGCACTGCTGACGGCGGTCTCTTGGAGGCTGCAGCGACCAACTTCCTGAATGCTTCCAGTTCTGGCAGTGGGGGGGGGTAGGAATGGCACCCCCACCAGCGTCCATGGCTGGGGAGGCCCTAATCGTTGCAGAGAACCCAAGCTGGGTTGCGTCCTCACGCCCCTGCGTGTTAGGTCGCGATTTTTTGTTGCTAATAAAACTCCAAATACAAAGGTGGTGAGCTTGGCTCGGAACGGTTAATCAAACAGCGAGCAACGACCATGTTCGGGTTCGAGCCCGAGACCTGACCATCGTTACATGACTGACCTTACCACTACGCCGCACCCACGACCTTAAAGGTGGTGAGCTTGGCTCGGAACGGTTGATCAAACAGCGAGAAATGGCCATGTTCGGGTTCGAGCCTAAGACCTGAACGTCGTTACATGACCGACCTTACCACTACGCCGCACCCATGACCTTAAAAGGTGGTGAGCTTGGCTTGGAACGGTTAATCAAACAGCGAGCAATGGCCATGTTCGGGTTCGAGCCCGAGACCTGACCGTCGTTACATGACCGACCTTACCACTACGCCGCACCCACGACCTTAAAATAAACTAAAATTAAATTACTTACATAAAATAACAATAAATAAAATGCAAAATATTTCTTCTCATGCTAGCTTATAAATGTAACTTACAATTTTCTCAAAATGTACATAACAACCCACCATACTCATTTAATGCATCATACCAACCATCAATCAAAATCAAAGAAGGTATTTAATGCTTCTAGATATTTTTGTATGCAATATAATTTACATATTCATTAAACCATTCAGTTAAATAGTTAATAATCTAGTTTAATAATTAATGCATTAATTAATTATACTAGTGTACATCTATAGGGTATGTGTGTGTAGTCACCAGACACATATCTTATGCATGTAATAAGGATAAACAACCACCTCCTCTAGTGCATAGTTCATGTATGATAACATCAAGGCATGCAAGACAACAGATCAAATAAATGCATCATTTAATAATCTTAACGAACAAAATTACAATAATTCATTGATAACTCATTATGACACTTGAAATATAAAAAAGGAATCAAAAGAGGGTTTTAAACATGGTAGGAACCAAGTGAGTAAACAATAGTGGCACATCTACTCCCCAATCAGTATTCTCAACTAACATCGAAGCATCATTCCTTAATAACCTACTTCCATCTTCCATCTTGTCCTTTCCTCTGTTGCAGTAAGCTAGAGTGTCAACTATATTGACCCAACTCCACATAGAACTCGTAAGCGGAAGTGTCATATATCTCGACCAAGTTTCTTCAACAGGAAACTAGTAGTGGCCATCACACATCTAGGGGAGTGTGACTTCACACAACCCTCCCACAACTCTAGGTTTCGAAGTATAAACGGTGGGAAATACCTCCACCCCTCATTGTAAAACTAGGGTCAACACCCTACATCAAGCCATATTGTGCAACTATTGTTCTTAGAGTCGTGTCATCAAACAACCACTCTGGGCAAGTTGTGCGTCTTGTCAAAACCACACCTACCACATATCATAGCAATATTTGAAATCATAAGTACAACTTATAGCATATGTTATCTTCGTGATGTCTACGACATCAAGGTTACCTTAGCACTACAACCATAGCTCGTTGCATGTAGGTTACTTCACAAATTCTCATATTCATGTAGATACATCATAAATTTCATATGATCATCCATATTTGTATTGACGTTAAATTAGGAAATGTATTTCTATTTACAACATGCCTCACATCTATTATACATCCACAACATAATTTTGAACTAGTATCCATTGTACTAAAATTCCACATTTAAATGTGCATGTTTAACCAAATCACATAACGATCGTCATCATGAACATATAACAATAAAGATAGTATTATGCAACACATAAATACGTCCATATGTACACCTCTCACATGTTTATATCAACATTATTGAATCCAAATAGTTACTAAACAATGAATTACTAAGATGAGGAAAATCAAAGTTCTAACTACCTAAGGCCAAAATATGGGGTGTTACAAAAAATAAGAAGCACATATCGGTGTGGCTTGTTCATGCACCAATAACTATAAGCAACTATTGTTTTGATGCACACCAACAACATTTTTTAAAAATTGAAAAAATTAACTCGTTTTGGACTAAAGACAAAAAATAAACTATAGAAATATAAATTAAGGCATCATAAAGAAAATTGCTTTGTTTTCTTTGTTGTTGACAAGGTGTGGAAAATTCTCCCTAGGATTTTAATAAATCAAATTGAGAATTTTAATCCCTCGCATATGGAGAACGAGGACCAAATTCAACTTTTCAAAAGCATGGGATGTTGTGATGAGGAGACTGGGGAAAGAAGCACCAACGCTTAGAGAGAAGGAAAGCATTGAAGGATGGTTAAAGTTAAAAATTGATCATTGTAATTTTTTTGTATTTTTCCCAACTAACCGCAGTGTGCCTATGCTTTCAATGCAACACAATTTGTTTCATATAGTGCACTATTATGTTTAGGGCATAACAAATATTTTTTTCTAAAAAAAATGTCCACCCACCAAAGAGCAAATAAGGGATTACGTTAAACCTAATTTCTTTATAATGATGGCATGCCCTTCTCAACCTCCAACATGCTTAAAATAGTGTGTACCCAACTTTTTTAAGCTATATTTTAATTGACCCCTTACACATGACTAATGGTTTCCCCTCATCAAAATTGTATTTTTCTTCACAAACACAAGTAATGCATGAATTATATTTTTCTTCACAAACACAAGTAATGCATGAATTATACTTTTCTTCACAAACACAAGTAATGCATGAATTATACTTTTCTTCACAAACACAAGTAGTGCATGATCTTTAACATGTCATAGATCTTACACTAATGCTTTAAATCCACATGACACAAACTCCATGAAAACACAACAAACCATCCAATGTATCACTCTAATTCCATATGATCAATTCCCAATAGACATGTTTTAATTTCAATTTGAAGAGACATTTCAACTTAAGGACTTGACCATGGAAATCAATCAACAAACTTGAAGACAAGGAAGATTATGTAGAAAAAAAAAAACTTGAAGACAAAGAAGATGATGTAGAAAAAAAAGGCACTCCTTATAAATAAGTGGAAAATTCTATATTATTTCCCAACTTGATGTTGAAAAATCCCGAACTTTGATGTTGGAAACCCCAAACTTTATCCCACCTATAAATCACTCTTCAAAAACCCCTAACTTAATGTTAGGGGATGCCAAACTTTATTCCACCTAAGGATCGCTCTTCCATAATCCTCCACTTGTYAKAAAATAGATTGATAACAATAGACAATTTATGAATATGTGATATACATGATTTCTCGTAATCAAAATGATTCTTATGAAGGGACCTACATCAATAAGGGGTCACTATCTACTCAAGAAAATTAACACTTTTTAGAAAATAGATTGAGAACAATGGACAATTTATGAATATGTGATGTACATTCTTTCTCATAATCAAAATTATTAGTATGAAGGGACCAACATCAATAAGGGGTCATTATTTATTCAATAAAATTAAAAATTTAAAAATTTTCTTTTAAGTTGGGGGTAGGTTGAAGAATTTTAAAATTTTAAAATTTTCTTTTAAGTTGGGGTAGGTTGAAGGATAAGGATCGTTATTTACTCATGAAAATTAAAAAATAATGAATTTTCCCATAAGTTGGGGTAGGTTGGGTGTGTAAGGGATATAATTTTATCCATTTTTAGAAATTGTTATGCTAGTCAACCAGCTAACCATTTATTTTTATACCTTATAACGTACACAAACTTACTCTACCCAAAATTTTGGAAGTCACTCGTGAATTATTGAACTTCCCAATGATTAGTTTTGAGACTCATTAGAAAATATCTTTCATAACTCCTTTTTGAAAAAAATGGAGATATACCCATAATCGAGAGGCCTAAAGCTTTGTTTGAATATTAGATTTTCTACTCAAGTATTTAAATGTCACAATCATAACATTACTTATGATTTCTAAGAGTCTCGAAGGATAACATTTCTTATGAATTTTAAAAAGTCCCATCACACCCATTTGAAACTTTATCCATCCTCTAGGAGGGATTACTAAGGCCAGTTCCAAGATTCTCTCTTGTCTAGGCCACTTCCAGGATTCTGTTATTTAATGGTTGTAGTTACTTTAAATTTTTCTTTATAAAACTTTGATTTTACATATAAAACTATGATTTTAAATATAATTATTTTTTTGGTTTTACATATAAATCTTGAATGGTGTATAAAATTTGTTAATAAAGGGTTTTACTAATTTGTATAATTAAATGTTTTTAAAATAAATATAATTAAAATTTTGTATATAAATGTTGAATGATGTATAAAATCTGTTAATAAAGAGTTAGACTAATTTGTATAATTAAATGTTTTTAAAATAATATAATTAAAATTTTATATTAAAAATATGGTGTAACATAATTGGTTAGTATAGTAATATAAGAAGGATGATGCGTCTCAAAACAAGAAACAACATAGTTATTAAGTAGTATGATTTTGAAGTAGAAAGGTTTATAGGATCCTTTTCAAAGGTTTTAGTGATATAAACTCTAAAAAAGACACTTAAAATTAAGATTGTTTTGCATAGCATAAGTTACATTGATGTTAATAGAAGACATGCATGTTGTGCATCTCATCTTCACTAACATTAGTAGGTTGTGATTCTTGGTTTTCCAAGCGCGTGTCTTTTAGTATTTGATGGACTATTTCCTCTTCTTTAGGTTCATAGGGAACATGGCCCATTAACATTTTAAAGTTGAAGGAAATGAGTTAAGAACCCTTACTAAGTTTGCAAACTATATTCCTTAGCATTTAACATTATGCTTCAAATACCTGAATTTGTCTTTCTGCTACAGGGGGTCTCCACGATAACTACATTTTGAGAATCATATTGACACTCATTGCCATGGACTTTGGATGTTATCGAGATTATGTATGTCTTGTTTCCATTGGTGAAGCCTTCATCCATGTACAATTAACACTCTGTGTATTCCATGTATCTCCCTAAGACATTTACCATGGTTCTTAGGGCAATATCTATCCTAAAGCCTCGAGAAGTGCCCAAATAGAATATTTGTAGCTGAATAAAACAAGAATGACCCAAAATAATCACAGAGTAGAGTCTAACCAACCCACCAAAAAAATACTAAGTTACCTAAATTTGGGAGGAAGTAAGTGCAATGTACCCAAATGCAAATCCTTGAGTTTTCAAATACAAAGGAGTGAACTAGAGCTTCCTAGGCTTGAAGAAGAGGCAAACCTAGAGTATCTCCTAATCACCAGCCTAAGATCATCTCAAAAAACAAAACGACAATGCCTATTGTGCTCATTCATAGCCAAAGATTGATAATTTCAACTAGCCCACATAAGAAAATCTAAACTATCTGAATTCAAGAGGATGAGAGACCCAATCTCCCTGCTACACTCTCCCCGCTACAAGTGCAATAGAACAAGAAATAAACCCTGAAACTAAAATACACAAGAGAAACATTGTATAGACCTTCCCTGGCTCTAAAAAGATGTAGGCTCAGAATATCCCAAGGCACTAGTGTAAATCCAATGCAAAGGAAGACCAACAACACCAAACCTTATTTTCTAAAGGAACCTTGTATAGATATTTCTCTTGGGTGTTGTCTTGTAAAAGGCACTCTCCACTATGGACGTTGTGCATATAAATTTTAAATGGTTGATCGCCATAAATTTTATACCATTTTTGTTTAGATATAAATATCATTGTTTGTTTGATGCACATGGTTTAAATAATGATGTTGATTTAATTTATTTTATTTTTATTGTGAAATACATATTTTGAGGAAACTTGTTTGGAATTTCTTTTCATTTTGAAGATAGTATTTAAAGTAAATTAGATTTTGTAAAAACCCAAGACTATCAACATATGGTTTAAGGTTATTACCAATATACTTATTAAGAGCTCAAACATATTATTTACGACAATTGAATTTGAGTGACGAAAGCAATAATCCTTCTTACGTTCACCTAAATCAAATCCAATTGAAAAACATAATGAAATATTAATATTTTGATATCACAATACATACAACAACTACATAACAGAAAAATAACAAAAATCCTTTGTATCAGGTGTCCAAGAAGCGATCTTTAGGGGGGGGGCACCCGAGGCGAACAACCACATGACCACTCCACCTATTGACATCTGCCAACCCACCTCTACCCTTGTCACCTCTTATAATGAGGATGGATCACAACATTGATCCATGCACCACCTGGCCTACCACACCCTGTGGTTGTCAAGATCACACCTTGAATTTGATTGACCTTTGGTAGCTCTCCTGCACCTGGTTCATCCCTCCCGTCTGACTCCTCATTATGGAAGTTACTCCATCATTAATCCTAACTACCCGCCCACCCTGCACGCATAATGGTTATGCCTACGCCACCTTCTTCGACTGGACACCTACACTCTTTATCATCTCTCCTAGCTTCATTTGGCCCTATCACCCCACTTCCCTCCTATTCACTTATCGACCCTGCTCTTTTCACTCGTTGTCTGCCTATTCTCCAACATTCTCTTTGTTCTCTGGCCCGTCCAACACCTCTCCAATGGCACGAGGTCGTGATTCTCATTGTGGTCGCAGAAACTCCTCTCGACACCTTCCCCGACACACCATTTCTCGCCTCAAAGCATTGGCCGAAGAGTCTTTAGACTCTTATGTAGCTCATACCCCCCCACATTCAAGAAGAAATAGAACTCGTGGAAGCGGACGTTCGAGTCTTAAGGCGCTTTGTCTCCAACAATGAAGTCTTAGAATCAATCCACTCTTGGATTCCAGACACAAGAAACACCAGGTCCCGAGTTTCTCAATATTTAAGGATAATTGAAATATACCAACACATGAAGCTCTTACTCGAACTGTTTTAATGGACCGAAAGGATGATAAGGACGAGATTCTACTTCAGTTGAATGAGATCCAAGCCCTACTATGGCTTCAAGACCTCAAAATGAATCTGTTAGCCAAGAAGCTCATGGGACATGACCTCTCAACCATCATTTTGACCAACACACAGGCGACTCCAGATGAGGGCCAACCCTCTACTCAACTCTTGTGTTTATCGAGTTTCTTTTTTTGTTGTTTAACCTACGAAGTATCAAGATTCTAATCCTACCTCATCCTTGCGGGAATAGGAAGAATTTATAGAAAGACTTTGTTTTAGATATAAAAGATAGCATTACTCTTAATTATATCCAAAGTTTTAAGTTTGAAAGATAATACTTTCATATCATTTGAGACAGTTTGATACATTGTTATTGGTCTAGTTTTCCTAATAATAAACCAACAACAAGATTTTTGTACACTTTTACTATAACAATATAATGTTTCAAAACTTAAAAAAAATTAACAAAATTAAATTATATAAACAAATTCCACATAATGTAATGATGATGTTATAGATCACATTCACGAAAACCTATCCATACATACAACATATAAAACATTAAAAAAAAAAAAATTCACACAACTCCAAATACAAGATGAACTCCATTTAACCTCAACTTTGTTGTTTAGTATCATGGACCTTATGTAAATACATTCAAAATACTAAGTTTTTTAAAAGCCATTTTATAATGTCAACGTTATATGCATTAACTTGTTGACTATATATATTCTATGGTGTGAAGTCAATATCTCATAGCCGAATGCGATCGCACTGTCAAAATTACTACATTGTTTTATTTTCCCATCACATTAACAATGGCACATATCAAAATGACTACATTGTTTTCCTTTCCCATTAGATTAACAATGGCACACTGAAACAAGGGTCATTCTTAATGTAATGTAAGTAAATTTTTTTTATTATAAAATAAATTTATAAATTATAAATTATAAATTAATTTATTTTTAATTTAATATAAATCTTTTTCCAACATGTTCATAAAATTTTAGGGTTTTTTCATATTTATTTATTTATAAAATTTTGATAATTAATTACTTACATGAGTCTTCTATATTTATTTATTTATACAATTTAGATAGTTAGAAACAAAAGATCAACTCTTCTCTCTATTTCAAATGGTACATAAGACGAGATTGACAATGGAAGAAAACAAAAGGATTTTAAAAAGTATGAAGGTTAAAAGACTTATAAAACCATTTATTGGTAAAGAAACGCTTTGGGGCTTTTTGGATGGAGTGTGTTAAGGAGATCTAGGTTTGTGTGGTGCTGAAGCAGACTTGTATAATGATACTTAAATTTGTAGCCAATCAAGGGATTAATAATCAAGCAAAGTTTTATTTTTTTATCTTTTGTTGAAGTGAGAGAAATGGATAAAATACTTATATAATGATACTTAAATTTGTAGCTAATCAAGGGATTAATAATCAAGTAAAGTTTTATTTTTTATCTTTTGTTGAAGAGAGAGAAATGGATAAAATATCTCCTATTTCTAGAAGATTCAAAGCTCATGATTGATTGGGCCAACCAATATTCTAGTGAGAAGATTATATCTTTGATACCTATATTGGATCAAGTGCAAGTGGTAAAAAAATAAATTTGATGTTCTCGCTTTCGCTTGTATTTTTTGGGAGTTCAATACACAAACAAATAACTTACCCAAGGATGATTTAATGTTAGGTAGCTAGAGAGGTAGTGGGGGGCTCTGAAGACCCATAGTGATAATAGTAGAGGTCATTCAATGTAAGGTGGACTAGGTCCACTATAGTATTAAATAAGGCCACTATGGTAGTTAGACATAATAAATGTAAGAGGACTTCTTAGAAGGTTATGATTCTAGAAGGTTCTTCCTCTAGAATGTTCTTAGGTGGTTGGTAGCACTATATAAAGGGGTTCAAGAAATATAACGAGACATGATGAGAAGTATTGTATTTGGTGTGGTAGCTCAATAGGAGGATGCCCCCTCGAAGAGGCAAGTGAACAAGAGAGGATATCTTCCATAATAGGATCCATTGTATGGTGTTGCCCTACCTCAAGGGTTTTCTTATAATAAAAGTGTGGTTCTTCTATATCGTTCTCTGAATTATTTATGGTATTTATGTATACAAGTATTTGGTTCTTAACAAGTGGTATCATAGCACTTTCCTTGGCAGGAAGTGTGGGCAAATATTTTTATTTTTTTGCAAATTTATTTTTTTGGAGAAGAAAAAATAGGTTGCAACATTCTGAACAACTTCTATAGATTTCAGTGCAAAAATTGCAGAAACTTGTTGTATATCTGAGTTCCTCTCAGAAAAACACCCAAGTTAAAAAAATAAAAATAAATATCGTCTGAAAATGGAGTCTAGGAAGTGGAGTTATCGGCATTTTAAAATCTGCAATTTTCAGGGTTTTTTTTCCGTGGATGGCCATGCGATTTTTCTAATTTATGTAATACCTAGGGCCGAACTTGCACACAAAAAATACATATATGAGCTCCTCTCACAATTTCACCCAATTTCAAAAAAAAAAAAATTGTCCAAATCGAAGCTCCGGAAGTAAAGATATCATCGATTCAAAGAACAATGTAGAAGAACCACACTCTTATTATAAGAAAACCCTTGAGGTAGGAAAACAACATACAATGGATCCTATTATGGAAGGGATATTCTCCTCTTCACTTGCCTCTTCAAGGGGGCATCCTCATATTGATCTATCGTTCCAAATACAATACGTCTCTTCATATCTCATTACATTGCTTGAACCCCTTTATATCTCATTATATACAGTCTGAGTGGGCCTAATGGTTAAGAACATGTGTTTCCTCTGAAGAGTTCACAAGTTCAAATCCAGAGGGGGTTAGGGTATGTATACCTCTGCAAACTTTACCAATCAAATCGCTAGGCGTAGGGGATCCCTTTTCACACAAACAAGGGGGTGTCATACACCAATTTGGTGTATGGCTTGGTCGTGACCTTAAAGACGGATTATTATTATTATTATTATATAGTGCTACCAACCACCTAAGAACATTCTAGAGGAAGAACCTTCTAGAAGTAGAACCTTCTAAGAAGTCATCTTACATTTATTATATCTAACTACCATAGTGGCCTTATTTAATACTATACTGGACCTAGTCCACCTTAAATTGAATGGCCTCTACTATTATCACTATGGGTCCTCTGGGATCCCCACTACCTCTCTAGCTACCTAATAATACCTCGTTCTGAAGGTTGTCTTGTTGATATCTTCTTTTCTAATTACCACATGGTGATAGCCTGACCTGAGGTTGACTTTTGAGAATATCCTTGCATCTTTCAGTTGATCAAAAATATCATATATCCTTGGAAAAGGATATTTGTTCTTCACAATCGCCTTATTCAGCTGCCTAAAGTCAATGCATAACGTTAAGGTACCATATTTCTTCTTAACAAATAATACTGGGGCACACCAAGGTGACACACTTGGGTGTATATACCCCTTCTTCAAGAGCTCTTCAAGTTGCAGTTGCAATTCCTTCAATTATGGAATACTCGTCCTATAAGGAGTCTCAAATATTGGGGTTGCTCCAAGCATCAAATTAATATAGAAATCAATATATATTTTCGGCGACAACCCTGGTATCTCTCTAAATACATCCTCGAACTCTTTCAAGATTGCATAGTCTTCAATGCTTGGCACTTTATCCTTAGGTGCCTCTTCCATATGCATTGCAAAGATTTGGCATCCTTTCCTGAAGCTTTTCTTCAGCTACAAGGTTGAAACTTCTCTAATAGCTACTGCCCTTAGAATACCTTAAACTCTCCTTAAGTTTCCTTCCTCATTCAAGAAAGTAAATGCTTTGTTATAACAATCTAGGACAACGTGATGTTTTTCCAACCAATCCATACCAATTAGGAAATCATATGAACCCAAATGTATGATATTCAAATATTTATTGGTGCGCATCCCATTCATGTCCATTGGACACTCTTTAACCATCTCATTAATTCTTCTTTTATCTCCGGTGGCTAGCTGTACCAACCAAGATTTTCCAAGTTTGCTTCTTTGCAATTGAAATATTTTCACCATCTTAGAATCTATATAACTATGACTAACTCCTAAATCAATCAAAATAGCAATAGGTTGGCCATTAATCTTACCTTCCACTTCAATCATGTGAGATTGAAATTTGGTTTGCTTGTTGTCTAGGGTTGAATAGATCCTTGGCATGCTTCTGCCCATGTCCTCATCTGTATCAGCATGTTGTACATTGTGAACAGTCCTTACTTTTTCACCTCTATGAGGGAAATCTCTGTACATATGATCTCCCTCACAACCCCAACATTTCATAGGTTGTTTCCTTGGTCTTTTTCCCAATGTTTCTGATATTTTGGGCTCATTTTGAGTTGGTTGCCGCTGAGAATTATTTCTGAAGAATGGTGGCTTATTCCCCTTCTTCCTCTGCTCCATCTAACCCTTCTTCTTATCTTCCCAAGCCTTGTGTAAGTTTGGTATTTCTCTATGTTGATCATAGAGGCACTTAGCCCTCCTTATTGCTTCATCCAACATCTTGGGATCGTCATACTGTATTTTTTCACTGAACATTGATGGCAGCCCACTCAGGAACCTTTGAATCTTGACATGTTCATCTTTGATGAAGTTAACATACTTCAACAGTTATAAAAATATCCTTTCATAATCGTCCATCTTCATACTCCCAAGTTTGAGTTCAAATAACTCCTTCATCTTCATATCATAATAACGTTTGGTCAAGCATCTCTTCTAAAAGTGCTTCTTGAACTACCTCCAAGTGATCTTCTTCTTATCAATGTGTTGTAGTTTCTAAAGTTGGTCCCACCACATTGATGATTTTCCCTTCAGCTGGTAAATAGAAATTATGTCTTCTGTCTGTGAGGAATAATTGTGCAATTGAAAGTATCTCCTCATCCCCAACAACCAATTTTTGCCATATTCATATTTCTTGTGCTCACCATCAAAGGTAGGAGATTCAATCTTATTCATTTCTCCTTGTAGTTCATCCACACTAGACCTCCTCTTATACTTTCTACTAGGAGATAAACTTGGACTATTGTATGCCCTTCTAGTTGAGTACCTTGGCGAGTGATGATGTCTACCCGCACTTATAGATTCTTTCCTCCTAGTAGGATATCTATGACTGTTGGACTTGCTTGATTATGTCTCGTTGTCCATTTTCTTTTCTATCCTATCCAAGCTTTGCAACAACTTGATTTTGAAGCCAAATTGTTGCTCCTTAGCCTTCATAAATCTCTCATTATGAGCCTTATAGCTTTGCACATATCTTTCCAAACTCTTAATAGTCTCCACTAAATTCATGTGCTCCTATTTTACTTCTCCATGCCCATTGCATTTTGTCCCTACATTACCCATGCTTACACCCAATCCCATGACTTCATCTTCATAGTTGTAAGTTCTTTGTGCATCTTCCATGCCTATGGTCTTTGACCTCTCTGTTGAATTATGCTTGGTTTTATAAAATGTGCATGCAATAGGATTTGTGAGACCATGATAATTTAACAAATATATATTTTTATGCATCATTCCTCCCTTTAAATGTACCAGAAATATAATTTATGATTTCTTGTTAATTTTATTGTCCATTTACATTTTTGATTGAATAATGGACTCCTTTGTCCAAGACCTTTCCAACGACTGTTTTCTTGCTCAATTTTGTCTTGAGTAGAAGGTTATTGATGGCAAGGGGAAGGAAAAGAATATCATCTAGGAAAGGATATCCATTAGCACATGCAACATAGCTTCGACGTTCAGTGACCATTTGATCATTCCTTCGCATGTAATATTGATTGTTGATTTGTTATCGTTGGGCATCAGAATGCTCAACATGACCCTGATACTCATCAACCGTCCGATTTGGAATCTAATTCAATTTCAATCGTTAATTAAAACATTTCACCCATACTTAGAAATTTCTTAAGTTTTTCACGGATACATAACCCATTATCTATTCTTGTTGCTTTTTCGCGGCCTACAAAATGCACTCTCACGTTCCGCCACCTTCATTTCACACCCATACTTAGAATTTTTTCCAAGAATTTCACCGCAGTCTAAGGTATTTGCTCGATTCATTTGCCCATATTGACAGCTCTGTCTAACCGACCAATTCCTCATACTTAGACAAATTCATATCATTCATCGTGCTCTGCGATGTCTTGATAGTTAGTCAAATTTTTAATCTTCACCGTGATCCGCAATAATTTCATGCTTCCTCTATACATACCGTCTCGATCCTCTTTGTCTGACTAATCCATTCTTTTACTTGGTCAATTCTTAAAATCTCACCACGGTTCTGGCCAGAAACCTGTCCACCACCGTGGTTGGACGTCATCTGCTACACTACCACTCTTACCAATTATGCCATGATTGCCTCTATAACTTTGAAATCCAGCCATCTACAAAGCCGAATTTGTTCAAATTGCAATTAAAATTTGGGGATTTCTAATCCTTGGCTAAATTTCCTCCATTTACTTGTGAAATTTCCCACAATTCCAATGCAGTAATTTCATCAAACATATCGGAGACATTCTCTGAAAATTAAATTTTTGCAATTTCTATCTTCAACGTTTTAATGGTTATCCCATGCAAGCTCAGTATTGAACCTGTGGCTTTGATACCACATTGTAGCATACCCAACCACCTAGATGAGTCCCATTACCTATATTATTTGTTCTCTGATACCACCTTGTGGCATTTCCATCCCCAAGTTGGGCCATGCCATAATAAAATTTTCATCTCAGATACCATTTAGTTAATAACATGCTCTGCTTATGCAATAATTATGCAATGCAAACATCATACAATTCACGCATAAACAAGTATAATCAAACATATAGAATTCATATAAGTATTCATACAATAAAAGTATGAAACACAAATAAAAATAACACTTATATTTTTAATAATTCACCAATTGCGTGCAGACCACACATTCCTCCCAACCATAGACTTTGTTTCTCATAAACTATCAGCAGTAGGTCACCCACAAATTGAGGCTATAAACTCCACCAAGGAAAGCTTCCTAATCCATACTAAGGTCTATCCAACATGATAAATCTCATGTCAAGGTGCCAACTTCTACAACTAGCCTACAACCTCTCATTTCCCACAACCTATCCCACCCCAGAAAGTGTACCCCTTATCTACTCAATAGTCCTTTGGCTATTCCACTTCCCTTTTGGGGCTTCAACAACAGGTTGGATAGAAATTCTCAGAGCTCTGTAGCCATTTCCCAGTGTAGATGGAAAAAAATTCCCAGCAATTCTCTCACCCAGAGAGAATGCTTACGAGCCTAACGACTCGCTTATTCAAACACACATGAGCTTGGCAACCTGCTTCTTAAGACCAAATGATCTTAGCTTACTGGTTACCAACAACTCCCAAATCTTCCCAAGTACAGGTACGAAGATGGATGGTCGGGAGAGTACAGATGGTGAGATTCGAGGTGAGAATGAAAATCAAAATGATGAGTAAATGATGGAAAACGTACTAAGTTCTTAATTTTTATATGCATGTTCCCAACGTGACACTTGTCATGTTGGGAACTAAATGGGCTCCACATGGTGATGCATGACTCCCGCTTAGGAACTTAGGATAGATATGAATATATCCCATAAAATAGACTTTAGGAAATATTTTTATAATATTTCCTTGGCTTAAGCCCCCTTGGCTTAGCCCCTCTTCCTAGACCTTTAGCCCCCTTTCACTCTAATGGAGTTCTAGCCCCCAATACTCTTTTGTCTAGTTTGTTTGCAACTATGATGTATTTTTATTAATATCCGAGTGTGATTACATATTACAATGATAGGCTCGCTGGCCTTTTAGCCTTTAGGCTTCTCCAACCTAACCATCACACAGGCACTCTAGCCTCAAAGCATATTTACAAAGGCACTTTGGCCCAAAATATCCTAAGTCACCAACCTATATTTACATTTTCAATTTGGGTTCGACATAGGGGTATTACATTATACATTTCATGTGACTTATTCAGCGTCTTTTGTACTTGGAAATGGATTTGTCTAATCTTTTAAAAAAAAATCTCTACTTTCAACTCTTCTCATGTGATGTCTTCCCTCACTCCTCCTTACTATCTGTATACAACATCCAAGGGAAAAGGCATAAAATACCGAAAACAAGTTTCAAAAGGGGAATTACTAGTAGAAGTGTGAACTACTATGATATAAGAGTGTTGAATATAAATCAGATTTTCATCCTAGGTCTTCGAATGCTTTTGATTGTAACCCCTCAAAAGATACACCAAATTCATGTTGATTACTTATGTCTCCCCATTTGTCTATGGATGGAATGTTGTATATCTCTTCAACTTAGTGTCCATATTCTTCCAAAGTGTATTCCAAAAGACATTGATAAATCTAGTATCCTTTTCTGAGATGATGCTCCTTGGTATCCCAAAGTGCACTAAACCTGTTCAAAGAACATGTTTGCTAATTATTTTCCTTCGATGGTCTTTTTACAAGGCATAAGAATGCACATATTTCCAAACTTGTCAACTACCACAAATAAACAGTCATGTCACTTCCTAGTTGTTGGTAAACCTCCCACAAAATCCATGGAAATGCTTTCCCAAGGTCAAAAGGGTACAAGTAGGGGATGGTATAGACCTTTCTTTCTATTACTAGGCTTGTTGGTACAACAAAGTATGCATCATATAATATACGGTGCTACATCTTCTTGCATTCTGGGCTATTATACTTACCTTTGTAAGTTAGCAATTGTCTTCCCAACACCAAAATGTCCTGCAACTTTGGAGGTATGAGCCTCTCTGATAAGATACAATCTTTCACCCTTAGGAACACAAAGCTTGTCTAGCTTATAGAGTACCCATTCTAGAGATGATGATGTTCAACCTTATTGTCACCTTCTTGTACTTGAATTTGACCTTGTAGCTACTAA
Organism: Picea engelmannii; assembly: GCA_009831015.1. Classification (NCBI taxonomy): domain Eukaryota; kingdom Viridiplantae; phylum Streptophyta; class Pinopsida; order Pinales; family Pinaceae; genus Picea; species Picea engelmannii. The sequence continues at coordinate 248,284 of ML794392.1, forward strand.
AACACCCCCTTGAAGTCTCCATCTTCTATGTATGCCTCTTTATATGCATAATGGGTAAAAGGATCCATGTGCATAAGTGTTCCCAAAGATATAATCTTGGGTATGGGTGGCCTTGAAATCATGCTTGCCAACTTATTAGTGTTTCCCTTCTTATACTTAATTATTATCCAAAATTGCTACAAAAACCCCATCCACTTGTAATGTATGGTTTGTTGAAGCTTAGTCTGGGCATGCAAATATTGTCGTGGTTGGCGATATGTGTGGATAATGGTTTCCTTTCCCATTATATAGTGCTTTCACTTCTTAACAAATTGAACCAGGGCCTAGAGTTCCTTATCACGGTTAGTTTAGTTCAAGACTCCCCCATGAAACATTTCAGAATTATAGCATATCGACTTACCTCATTGCATCAAAATTGCTCCCATAGAATACCCACTTGCATCCATTTCCACTTTGAAAGGATTCTACAAGTTAGGCAATGCGAGAATTGGTTTTTGAATAACTTTTGCTTTAGATCATAAGAATCTTTATGTTGATTCTTTCCCCACTAGAAACTCTTACCACTCAATGTTATGGAGTGGAGTGGTGTAGCTACCATTGAAAAGGATGCTATGAATTTTCGTAGGTACTATGTTGCACCAAAAAAGATCCTAACTTTAGTGAAATTAGTAGGAACTGGCCATTTTTATGATGGCCTCCATATTTGTGGGATCTATCTTGAGCTCCCCTCCACAAATCACATACACCAAATACACCAAGGATTACTAAGAAAACTCGCATTTCTTGAGGTTATCCAGTAGTTGGTGCGTTTTTAGAGTCTTTAACACGTGTATGAGATGTGACATGTGGTCCTCCCAAGTAGAGCTATTAACCAATATATCAACCAAATATGTTATAACAAATGAGTCTAAATATGGGAACAATACATCATTCACTAATGTCATAAATGTAGCTGGTGAATTACATAAACCAAATTGCATGACCAACCATTCATACAAACCTTGCCTTGTCTTGAAGGCAATCTTCTAGGTGTCTTACTCTTTGACACATACCTAGTGGTATCTCAATTTGATATCAAACTTGGTGAAGTACTTGGCATGTTGCAACTAGTCCAACAAATCATAGATAATGGGTAAAGGGTACAAATTCTTGAATGTAATCTTGTTCAAAGGTTTGTAGTTGATACACATCCACCAAATCTCATCCTTCCTGGGTTCTATGATAATAGGTGACCCAAAAGGTGAGGTTCTTGGTAGAGTTACTCACTGCTCTAGCAGTTGCTACAACTATTTCATCACTTCATCTACTTCTAGAATGGATTGTCTATACAACCCAATATTAGGTAATGGGGAGTCAAGAAACAACTGTATTTCATGCTCCACTTCCCTCTTAGGTGGTAACCCTTTAGGCTCCTAGAACACTCATTTGTATGCATGTAGAAACTCCAACAATTGATGTTTTTTCTCTTTTGTATGTCCCTCCAGGGATGCCTTTTCTCCTATTGATTCATCACCCGACCAATTCTCATGTAAGAAAAGGAAAACATACTTCTTACTTAAACTAATCAACATTTTAGCTTGGTTGGCACTTACCAAAGAGATTTTCAATTTAGCTTTATGTGCATCAATTATGAAAGACTTCCCATCCTTGATCAATTGGTATTGGTTTTCTCTCCTCATGAAGATTGCATCCCTCATATACATGTAGGGGATTCCAAACAGTACTCCACACATGTCAAGGGGTACTATATCGACTAACTCCACTTCAACAATAAAATATGAACTTACATCAAATTTGATCTTACACTTTTTGTGACCTTGATCTTTGCATCCTTGTTTACCCACCCCAATGGATATAGGCTAGGATGATCATGAATCTCCTATCCAAGTTTGTTGACCAAATCGGCTACTATGAGATTGGCTTATGAATCGGAATCGAATAGAGCATCTACCTTGGTCTTCTTGACTTGAATCTTGATATGAAAGAGTTTTGTCATCTCCTTCTCTTCCTTGTGATGAAGGCTACTCAAATTCACCTCCTTCTGCATTGAAGTGTAGGAAATATTCTCATCCACATCTAAGTTTCTCTCTACATGATTGCTTGAATATGTGGCTAGAAGGTCCTTCTTCTTGTCATACTTCTTACGGTTCGTAGGGTTCAAATCAGGATGTATTTTCCAACACTTTTCTTTAGTGTGACTATAGATATTGCAATGGTTACAATGGTTACTCGGATTCTTTCACTGATGTGCAATGGATGTCGTCTTCTTGTCTTTCCCTTTCCATTTCTTCTTCCCCTCCTTGGAATCATCTTAGTGCTCTTTTTGTTTGGAACCACTTGGTTTTCCTTTATTATGGCTTATATTTTACAGGCATTATGCTTGGACACATGCCACATCAACTATCATGGACTCGAAGAACATCACTTGCATTCGCAAATGACTATGTAGACCCCCCAAATACTTGAGGAGTACATCTGGGTTCTTGGGAGAGATACCCAACATGATAGCCATTTTTTCTAAATTCGGTGTTTTACTCATGCACACTCTACCATTTCCTTTGTCTGAAGTAATGTCAATGGATCCATTGGTCCTCTACATACTCGATAGGGTAGAATTGGGACTTAATTAGGTTTTGAAATCATCCCACTTAGTTACTGACAAATCTCCCTCCAGCCTAAGTGTCTCTATGTGGTTTTCCCACAGGGTTAATGTATGGCCCTCTAATTTCAATCGAGAAAATGAAATCTTATGCTCTCATCTATATTGTGAACAATGAAATAGACCTCTAATTACTACAACCAATGATTCAACTTTACTGCATCAATATCACCTTGGTATGGCTTGATATCCACTTTTGCTTCCATTTTAAATAAATACTATGAAGGGATAATGGCTATGGAACTTGGCTTCTCTTTCTCATGCTCTTTCCTCAACTCATTTTATGGGTCTTCATTATCTCTTGGTTTCCCCTATGATCTGATCTTTGAGTTGGAGCCTCCAACCACCCTGAACAGTTTGAGATTGTTTGCCAGAGATACCATAAGGAGGGTCATATTGCGAGAGATATCAATGAATAATGTTGTGAACAAAGGCATATGCCATGGCTAGGGTTCTATGACTTTCTTCTTAAGCATATTCATGATTCCAGCAACTTCCCAAAAATACTCCAAAGAAAACTGCTTTGATACTAATATGACTTGTAAACTATTGTGGATATTCCACCGGAAAAGTTCGTCACAACATATCTTATAATATTCTAAAATGTTTATTATGCATGTTTATTTCCTTAGGTCTCATATTAGTTATATCTAGCTTATTGCTTTATTTTTATAGAAAATAATTGAAATGTGAAAATAAAAGAACGGGAAAATGAAAGAACACCATCCACACAAATAAATACAATCTTTAAATTGGGAAACCCAATATGGGAGAAAACCTATCTCAAAGGTGAGGCCTATGCTCTTCTCTCTTTGCTTCAATTATCAAAATTAAAATACAAAGGAATGTTCACTCACTATGGAGTTGTCTATGACACTGTCTCCTGATAGGCTATTACATAATCTTCCTCCTCCTCTATTATGCTCTCAAAATACCACTCCTAGATGTGTTTTATCAACAATGGAACAAGTACAATGCTAAAGAATGGAACCCCTTATCCTCTTAGCAGCCCGATATTTATCATAGTCTGACAGTCGTCCAGGGTTAGGGTTTTAAGTTCCTCAACCCTTAATCGGTGATAAGGTTTGGACCTTCTATAATCTTCTTGAAAATCCACACATGGCTAGCCCTACAAGTTTGAGTAATGTTGGATGACATGCCATCCACTTGTACCATGGTGGTCAACAAGGTAGGTCAACTTGCAGGAGGCAAAAATTTCGCATACGAGCTCTGACTGAGGCGATTTTTGCATTGTTGGAAAGGTCTCGGTGTGTAGAACATCGTCGAGAGCATCGAGGGGATTTTTTGACCAAAAGCGTCCATTTAATCCCTCAAAATGGCTCCAAAATATTTCATACCCAATTTTCCAAACTGAGACATGTGCTAAAATAGTCTTGCAAACCAATTCCTCTAGTTTTCCACCCATAAAGTACCAAGATAGATGAAAAATTGTATGATGATCCAATCCTGATAAAATTGACTTTATTTTTTAGTTTTACAAGAAGCCATAACCAGTCATTTTTTTTACAATCATTGGCTTTTAGAATGAAGCCCGCATATTTTAGTCATTAGCCTATATCCCTAGTCCAAAAATAGAGTATTTGTGAGATGTTTTCTTCTTCTTATTCACTAAGGCCCCAAGTGATTAGGGACAATTTTTCCTAGTTTATCAACATATTTGTGGCTTTGCATAAAATATCCAAGAGCTCATTTAAGTGCTCCATTGATCTATTAGTCCCTTTGTAGAAGATTAAAATGTCATCCACAAATAAGAGATGAGACATTGAACAAGAATGACCTAAAAAAATACATTTTATCCTTCCTACATCAATGGCTTCCTTCAAAACTTTTCTAAGGCCTTTAATGACCAAGAGGAAGAGGAGGAGGGAAAGAGGACAACCATGTCTAAGTCCTCTTTCTACTTTGAAAAAAGGAGTCATTGATTTATTTATGAATAAAACAAAGGAGGTAGAGTTGGTACAATTGAGCACCCATGTGACGAAAGAGTGACCAAAACCTAGGTGAATGAGTATTATGATATATATCCAACTTACTCGATCGAAAGCCTTGGATAAATCCACCTTTAAGGTGTTATCTTTATGATTTCTCGTTCTTATGGAATGTAGTCCTTCTTGTGCTAACCCAGTAGCTTCATGAATATGTCTCCCTTTAATAAAACCAGATTGTTCTGGGGAGATATGGTCTGAGAGAGTTCCCTTCAATCTCCTTGCAATTATCAGTGAAATTATTTTGTAAATATTGTTGCATAGAAAAAGTAACTTGAATTTATCAAAGTTTTAGGGGTTGTCTTCCTTAGGGATCAGAGCTATGAAAGTAGAATTAAAAGAAGCCAAAATTTTCCCTATAATCCTACAGTATTCAACTACCTTTAGAAGGTCATTCCCTAGAATGTCAAAACGAGATAGGTAAATCTCCACAGAGATCCCATCCGACCTAGGAATTTTATCCTTCTAGTAACTATGTAGGATGTTGAGGAGTTCCTCTTTGGTGATTTTAGCCATCAGATGCTTGTTTTCCTCCCGTGAGATGAAAAGAGGGAAATGACTGGCAACTTTTAGAAAAACATCTATGGTTTCTCTGGAGTCTTCCTTGAAGATAGTATGAAATCGGTGTACTCCTTCTCCAACAAGATCACAGAAGGAGGTAGCTCTGGTCCCAATCGTCCTATCAATGCCCAAAATAGTGTTTATTAACTTCTTGTTTTTTGCATACTAGTGGAAGAACTTTGTATTTTCATCTCCCGCTTGAAACCAAATGACTCTACTTTTCATCCTCCATTCATTTTATTTTCTTAAAAGAATATTCCTCCTATTTTCCTCCAGAGATTTTATTTCCTCCTTTTGTTGATTAGATAAAAATCCTTATCCATCTCCCTGATAATAGTTCTCAAGATTTGTCTCCAAGTCCTTCAATAGTATATCATCCCTCTTTTTTTCTCTTTGTGCCAAGAAATAACAGTTGAATTACTCTTTTTAGGTTTGATTGGAACTGTTGAGGAGGGGATTCCTAGGAGGAGGGATCAAAGGTTCTCCAACAGTCCTAAATCATATCCTGAAATGAGTTATTTTCCAACTAAGTTGGGTTGAGTTTGAAGGGAATAGGGGGTTTGTCCAGAAGTGAAGCAATTTCCAATATAATGGGATTGTGATCTTAGTCCCCTCATGAGGAAACCCATTTCCTTGGCTATAAGTTTTCTTCCATCATGGGTTCAGAGACTAGAAATATGTCAATATGTTTTGCCACTCTTGCCTCTCCAATATGCATGTTTCACTACGTGGGGGAGAGCTTGGATGGTTGTATATATAGCAACATCATTGCCTCCATTTTAGTGATGAAGAAATCTACTAGAGGGTCCAAGTGGGTTTTCGACCCCCATATTTCACAAGCCCCTAGAGTGAAGTTCATATCCCCCCTATCAGAACAAGCCCATTTTTCAAAAGAGAATTTTGGAGAGTGAGATCCCAAAACCATTGTATGTATAGTAAGGCCCATAGATATTGATGCAAAATAACTCCTTGGCCAAGTCACGAGATAGAAGGGAGTTACAATCCCAAGCGAGATGGCCCAGAGTTTGTTAGAGATATGGATTTCTTCCTCCACCCAGTGAGTAGACCCCTCACCTCTTCTATGTGTTAGTATCCAAAAACTCTCAGCTCGACATCAAGGAAGAGAGGGTTTTAATGGATTTATTTTCTTCCATCATTATTTCTTGTAGAAAAATAATTGAGGGATCATGAGTCTCCACCAATTGTTTGGTGCCAAATTTCTTGGAGGGATTGACCATCCCTATAGATTTTAGGGAGAGAATGATCATGAGGAGTCCTTCCCAAGGGAATTTTCTCTAGGATCTCCAATAAGATAATGTTTTTTCTCAATTCGTACTTCAGAGTTGGCTTGCTTATGTTCAATGGAAAGAAGGGGTTTTCTTCGATAACGTTGTTCCCAATTCATAATTCAGAGTTGGATTGCTTCTATTAAATGGAAACAAGGGATTTTCTTCCTTTTTGGGAAGGCTTCATATCCTGATATTCAAAGGAACCCAATCCCTTTTTAATTCCATGCAAAATAGATTGAGATCCTTTTGTATTAGAGTGAATATTTTATTTGAACCCCACGAGGTGCTAGGGATCAACTTGGGCGGGAAACAATGCCAAACAGACCACATGAGTGTCTCTTTTCGATGGAGGTATTGAAGCTCCATCTGATTGAGTAATCTCATGAAATGGGAAGAGAGTTTATTCTTGGGGTCTCGTGAGGAATGAGAGACTTGATAGGAAGTCCATTCCTTGGGAAAAGGGTAGAAATCCAAGGGAGCCAAATTGGTCATAGCTTGAGCAGAGAGAGAGAGAGAGAGAGAGAGAGAGAGAGAGAGAGAGAGAGAGCCCTTCGTCTTGACTAGTTGAGTGACATGTGTTTGTTCCTCCATTTTTCAAGAGAGAGAGAGAGAGAGCCCTTCATCTTGATAATCCTTCGAGCCTTCATCTTGACAACCCTTCGAGCTGACTAGCTAAGTGACATATGTTTGTTCCTCCATTTTTCAAACTCCTTGGGGGAATTGAACTAGTGCTACCACAGCTGAGTGACATGTGTTTGTTCCTCCATTTTTTAAGAGAGAGAGAGAGAGCCCTTCATCTCGATAACCCTTCGAGCCTTCATCTTGACAACCCTTCGAGCTGACAAGCTAAGTGACATATGTTTGTTCCTCCATTTTTCAAACTCCTTGGGGGAATTGAATTGGTGCTACCACATCTCCTGATTTTTTTCAAACCCACATTTTGTGCTTTGAAGAAATGGGGTAGTTCGTCCCTAAGTGTCCATAGGAGTGGAAATGCCCACATTTGAGGAATACCTTCATATTATAACCCCTGACAAATAACAACATTCCCTAATGGTGATAGAATATGCCAGCCCTTTAGATAAGTTTAGACCCACTAAAATTCGCACCATGCCCATATATCCAGAGGAGCGATAGGAGTTGTTAGCTTCATAGTAAAATCCCAGAGCATTCCCATTCTCATGGAAGACTTCATTAGACCAAAGGATTAGGGGCAACCCAAAAAGTCTAATTCATACTAGAATTATCTATAATTTTTCAGAATTTGCGTCAAAATATACCCTCCATTTCTTAAAGAAGAGTTCCTAGGATCCACATCTCCAACAGAAGAGAAGAATTTTTTTGTATCTTCCCTTGAATTTAGAATCCAAACCATCCATACTTTTGTGAGAAGTAGGTTGTACATGACATAACCAATTTGTTGGGAAAAATATCAGTTGTCCATCTCTTTAGGGTTTATGTCAACATTTGCTTACTATAAAATCACCCCAGTAGAATCACATCCTCCATGTCCTTTATTTCATAGAGCTTAATCCCTTCACCTATGACCAAA
>ML794392.1:256450-272166 GCA_009831015.1 Picea engelmannii
TTCTCCATGCCCATTGCATTTTGTCCCTACATTACCCATGCTTACACCCAATCCCATGACTTCATCTTCATAGTTGTAAGTTCTTTGTGCATCTTCCATGCCTATGGTCTTTGACCTCTCTGTTGAATTATGCTTGGTTTTATAAAATGTGCATGCAATAGGATTTGTGAGACCATGATAATTTAACAAATATATATTTTTATGCATCATTCCTCCCTTTAAATGTACCAGAAATATAATTTATGATTTCTTGTTAATTTTATTGTCCATTTACATTTTTGATTGAATAATGGACTCCTTTGTCCAAGACCTTTCCAACGACTGTTTTCTTGCTCAATTTTGTCTTGAGTAGAAGGTTATTGATGGCAAGGGGAAGGAAAAGAATATCATCTAGGAAAGGATATCCATTAGCACATGCAACATAGCTTCGACGTTCAGTGACCATTTGATCATTCCTTCGCATGTAATATTGATTGTTGATTTGTTATCGTTGGGCATCAGAATGCTCAACATGACCCTGATACTCATCAACCGTCCGATTTGGAATCTAATTCAATTTCAATCGTTAATTAAAACATTTCACCCATACTTAGAAATTTCTTAAGTTTTTCACGGATACATAACCCATTATCTATTCTTGTTGCTTTTTCGCGGCCTACAAAATGCACTCTCACGTTCCGCCACCTTCATTTCACACCCATACTTAGAATTTTTTCCAAGAATTTCACCGCAGTCTAAGGTATTTGCTCGATTCATTTGCCCATATTGACAGCTCTGTCTAACCGACCAATTCCTCATACTTAGACAAATTCATATCATTCATCGTGCTCTGCGATGTCTTGATAGTTAGTCAAATTTTTAATCTTCACCGTGATCCGCAATAATTTCATGCTTCCTCTATACATACCGTCTCGATCCTCTTTGTCTGACTAATCCATTCTTTTACTTGGTCAATTCTTAAAATCTCACCACGGTTCTGGCCAGAAACCTGTCCACCACCGTGGTTGGACGTCATCTGCTACACTACCACTCTTACCAATTATGCCATGATTGCCTCTATAACTTTGAAATCCAGCCATCTACAAAGCCGAATTTGTTCAAATTGCAATTAAAATTTGGGGATTTCTAATCCTTGGCTAAATTTCCTCCATTTACTTGTGAAATTTCCCACAATTCCAATGCAGTAATTTCATCAAACATATCGGAGACATTCTCTGAAAATTAAATTTTTGCAATTTCTATCTTCAACGTTTTAATGGTTATCCCATGCAAGCTCAGTATTGAACCTGTGGCTTTGATACCACATTGTAGCATACCCAACCACCTAGATGAGTCCCATTACCTATATTATTTGTTCTCTGATACCACCTTGTGGCATTTCCATCCCCAAGTTGGGCCATGCCATAATAAAATTTTCATCTCAGATACCATTTAGTTAATAACATGCTCTGCTTATGCAATAATTATGCAATGCAAACATCATACAATTCACGCATAAACAAGTATAATCAAACATATAGAATTCATATAAGTATTCATACAATAAAAGTATGAAACACAAATAAAAATAACACTTATATTTTTAATAATTCACCAATTGCGTGCAGACCACACATTCCTCCCAACCATAGACTTTGTTTCTCATAAACTATCAGCAGTAGGTCACCCACAAATTGAGGCTATAAACTCCACCAAGGAAAGCTTCCTAATCCATACTAAGGTCTATCCAACATGATAAATCTCATGTCAAGGTGCCAACTTCTACAACTAGCCTACAACCTCTCATTTCCCACAACCTATCCCACCCCAGAAAGTGTACCCCTTATCTACTCAATAGTCCTTTGGCTATTCCACTTCCCTTTTGGGGCTTCAACAACAGGTTGGATAGAAATTCTCAGAGCTCTGTAGCCATTTCCCAGTGTAGATGGAAAAAAATTCCCAGCAATTCTCTCACCCAGAGAGAATGCTTACGAGCCTAACGACTCGCTTATTCAAACACACATGAGCTTGGCAACCTGCTTCTTAAGACCAAATGATCTTAGCTTACTGGTTACCAACAACTCCCAAATCTTCCCAAGTACAGGTACGAAGATGGATGGTCGGGAGAGTACAGATGGTGAGATTCGAGGTGAGAATGAAAATCAAAATGATGAGTAAATGATGGAAAACGTACTAAGTTCTTAATTTTTATATGCATGTTCCCAACGTGACACTTGTCATGTTGGGAACTAAATGGGCTCCACATGGTGATGCATGACTCCCGCTTAGGAACTTAGGATAGATATGAATATATCCCATAAAATAGACTTTAGGAAATATTTTTATAATATTTCCTTGGCTTAAGCCCCCTTGGCTTAGCCCCTCTTCCTAGACCTTTAGCCCCCTTTCACTCTAATGGAGTTCTAGCCCCCAATACTCTTTTGTCTAGTTTGTTTGCAACTATGATGTATTTTTATTAATATCCGAGTGTGATTACATATTACAATGATAGGCTCGCTGGCCTTTTAGCCTTTAGGCTTCTCCAACCTAACCATCACACAGGCACTCTAGCCTCAAAGCATATTTACAAAGGCACTTTGGCCCAAAATATCCTAAGTCACCAACCTATATTTACATTTTCAATTTGGGTTCGACATAGGGGTATTACATTATACATTTCATGTGACTTATTCAGCGTCTTTTGTACTTGGAAATGGATTTGTCTAATCTTTTAAAAAAAAATCTCTACTTTCAACTCTTCTCATGTGATGTCTTCCCTCACTCCTCCTTACTATCTGTATACAACATCCAAGGGAAAAGGCATAAAATACCGAAAACAAGTTTCAAAAGGGGAATTACTAGTAGAAGTGTGAACTACTATGATATAAGAGTGTTGAATATAAATCAGATTTTCATCCTAGGTCTTCGAATGCTTTTGATTGTAACCCCTCAAAAGATACACCAAATTCATGTTGATTACTTATGTCTCCCCATTTGTCTATGGATGGAATGTTGTATATCTCTTCAACTTAGTGTCCATATTCTTCCAAAGTGTATTCCAAAAGACATTGATAAATCTAGTATCCTTTTCTGAGATGATGCTCCTTGGTATCCCAAAGTGCACTAAACCTGTTCAAAGAACATGTTTGCTAATTATTTTCCTTCGATGGTCTTTTTACAAGGCATAAGAATGCACATATTTCCAAACTTGTCAACTACCACAAATAAACAGTCATGTCACTTCCTAGTTGTTGGTAAACCTCCCACAAAATCCATGGAAATGCTTTCCCAAGGTCAAAAGGGTACAAGTAGGGGATGGTATAGACCTTTCTTTCTATTACTAGGCTTGTTGGTACAACAAAGTATGCATCATATAATATACGGTGCTACATCTTCTTGCATTCTGGGCTATTATACTTACCTTTGTAAGTTAGCAATTGTCTTCCCAACACCAAAATGTCCTGCAACTTTGGAGGTATGAGCCTCTCTGATAAGATACAATCTTTCACCCTTAGGAACACAAAGCTTGTCTAGCTTATAGAGTACCCATTCTAGAGATGATGATGTTCAACCTTATTGTCACCTTCTTGTACTTGAATTTGACCTTGTAGCTACTAAAACACCCCCTTGAAGTCTCCATCTTCTATGTATGCCTCTTTATATGCATAATGGGTAAAAGGATCCATGTGCATAAGTGTTCCCAAAGATATAATCTTGGGTATGGGTGGCCTTGAAATCATGCTTGCCAACTTATTAGTGTTTCCCTTCTTATACTTAATTATTATCCAAAATTGCTACAAAAACCCCATCCACTTGTAATGTATGGTTTGTTGAAGCTTAGTCTGGGCATGCAAATATTGTCGTGGTTGGCGATATGTGTGGATAATGGTTTCCTTTCCCATTATATAGTGCTTTCACTTCTTAACAAATTGAACCAGGGCCTAGAGTTCCTTATCACGGTTAGTTTAGTTCAAGACTCCCCCATGAAACATTTCAGAATTATAGCATATCGACTTACCTCATTGCATCAAAATTGCTCCCATAGAATACCCACTTGCATCCATTTCCACTTTGAAAGGATTCTACAAGTTAGGCAATGCGAGAATTGGTTTTTGAATAACTTTTGCTTTAGATCATAAGAATCTTTATGTTGATTCTTTCCCCACTAGAAACTCTTACCACTCAATGTTATGGAGTGGAGTGGTGTAGCTACCATTGAAAAGGATGCTATGAATTTTCGTAGGTACTATGTTGCACCAAAAAAGATCCTAACTTTAGTGAAATTAGTAGGAACTGGCCATTTTTATGATGGCCTCCATATTTGTGGGATCTATCTTGAGCTCCCCTCCACAAATCACATACACCAAATACACCAAGGATTACTAAGAAAACTCGCATTTCTTGAGGTTATCCAGTAGTTGGTGCGTTTTTAGAGTCTTTAACACGTGTATGAGATGTGACATGTGGTCCTCCCAAGTAGAGCTATTAACCAATATATCAACCAAATATGTTATAACAAATGAGTCTAAATATGGGAACAATACATCATTCACTAATGTCATAAATGTAGCTGGTGAATTACATAAACCAAATTGCATGACCAACCATTCATACAAACCTTGCCTTGTCTTGAAGGCAATCTTCTAGGTGTCTTACTCTTTGACACATACCTAGTGGTATCTCAATTTGATATCAAACTTGGTGAAGTACTTGGCATGTTGCAACTAGTCCAACAAATCATAGATAATGGGTAAAGGGTACAAATTCTTGAATGTAATCTTGTTCAAAGGTTTGTAGTTGATACACATCCACCAAATCTCATCCTTCCTGGGTTCTATGATAATAGGTGACCCAAAAGGTGAGGTTCTTGGTAGAGTTACTCACTGCTCTAGCAGTTGCTACAACTATTTCATCACTTCATCTACTTCTAGAATGGATTGTCTATACAACCCAATATTAGGTAATGGGGAGTCAAGAAACAACTGTATTTCATGCTCCACTTCCCTCTTAGGTGGTAACCCTTTAGGCTCCTAGAACACTCATTTGTATGCATGTAGAAACTCCAACAATTGATGTTTTTTCTCTTTTGTATGTCCCTCCAGGGATGCCTTTTCTCCTATTGATTCATCACCCGACCAATTCTCATGTAAGAAAAGGAAAACATACTTCTTACTTAAACTAATCAACATTTTAGCTTGGTTGGCACTTACCAAAGAGATTTTCAATTTAGCTTTATGTGCATCAATTATGAAAGACTTCCCATCCTTGATCAATTGGTATTGGTTTTCTCTCCTCATGAAGATTGCATCCCTCATATACATGTAGGGGATTCCAAACAGTACTCCACACATGTCAAGGGGTACTATATCGACTAACTCCACTTCAACAATAAAATATGAACTTACATCAAATTTGATCTTACACTTTTTGTGACCTTGATCTTTGCATCCTTGTTTACCCACCCCAATGGATATAGGCTAGGATGATCATGAATCTCCTATCCAAGTTTGTTGACCAAATCGGCTACTATGAGATTGGCTTATGAATCGGAATCGAATAGAGCATCTACCTTGGTCTTCTTGACTTGAATCTTGATATGAAAGAGTTTTGTCATCTCCTTCTCTTCCTTGTGATGAAGGCTACTCAAATTCACCTCCTTCTGCATTGAAGTGTAGGAAATATTCTCATCCACATCTAAGTTTCTCTCTACATGATTGCTTGAATATGTGGCTAGAAGGTCCTTCTTCTTGTCATACTTCTTACGGTTCGTAGGGTTCAAATCAGGATGTATTTTCCAACACTTTTCTTTAGTGTGACTATAGATATTGCAATGGTTACAATGGTTACTCGGATTCTTTCACTGATGTGCAATGGATGTCGTCTTCTTGTCTTTCCCTTTCCATTTCTTCTTCCCCTCCTTGGAATCATCTTAGTGCTCTTTTTGTTTGGAACCACTTGGTTTTCCTTTATTATGGCTTATATTTTACAGGCATTATGCTTGGACACATGCCACATCAACTATCATGGACTCGAAGAACATCACTTGCATTCGCAAATGACTATGTAGACCCCCCAAATACTTGAGGAGTACATCTGGGTTCTTGGGAGAGATACCCAACATGATAGCCATTTTTTCTAAATTCGGTGTTTTACTCATGCACACTCTACCATTTCCTTTGTCTGAAGTAATGTCAATGGATCCATTGGTCCTCTACATACTCGATAGGGTAGAATTGGGACTTAATTAGGTTTTGAAATCATCCCACTTAGTTACTGACAAATCTCCCTCCAGCCTAAGTGTCTCTATGTGGTTTTCCCACAGGGTTAATGTATGGCCCTCTAATTTCAATCGAGAAAATGAAATCTTATGCTCTCATCTATATTGTGAACAATGAAATAGACCTCTAATTACTACAACCAATGATTCAACTTTACTGCATCAATATCACCTTGGTATGGCTTGATATCCACTTTTGCTTCCATTTTAAATAAATACTATGAAGGGATAATGGCTATGGAACTTGGCTTCTCTTTCTCATGCTCTTTCCTCAACTCATTTTATGGGTCTTCATTATCTCTTGGTTTCCCCTATGATCTGATCTTTGAGTTGGAGCCTCCAACCACCCTGAACAGTTTGAGATTGTTTGCCAGAGATACCATAAGGAGGGTCATATTGCGAGAGATATCAATGAATAATGTTGTGAACAAAGGCATATGCCATGGCTAGGGTTCTATGACTTTCTTCTTAAGCATATTCATGATTCCAGCAACTTCCCAAAAATACTCCAAAGAAAACTGCTTTGATACTAATATGACTTGTAAACTATTGTGGATATTCCACCGGAAAAGTTCGTCACAACATATCTTATAATATTCTAAAATGTTTATTATGCATGTTTATTTCCTTAGGTCTCATATTAGTTATATCTAGCTTATTGCTTTATTTTTATAGAAAATAATTGAAATGTGAAAATAAAAGAACGGGAAAATGAAAGAACACCATCCACACAAATAAATACAATCTTTAAATTGGGAAACCCAATATGGGAGAAAACCTATCTCAAAGGTGAGGCCTATGCTCTTCTCTCTTTGCTTCAATTATCAAAATTAAAATACAAAGGAATGTTCACTCACTATGGAGTTGTCTATGACACTGTCTCCTGATAGGCTATTACATAATCTTCCTCCTCCTCTATTATGCTCTCAAAATACCACTCCTAGATGTGTTTTATCAACAATGGAACAAGTACAATGCTAAAGAATGGAACCCCTTATCCTCTTAGCAGCCCGATATTTATCATAGTCTGACAGTCGTCCAGGGTTAGGGTTTTAAGTTCCTCAACCCTTAATCGGTGATAAGGTTTGGACCTTCTATAATCTTCTTGAAAATCCACACATGGCTAGCCCTACAAGTTTGAGTAATGTTGGATGACATGCCATCCACTTGTACCATGGTGGTCAACAAGGTAGGTCAACTTGCAGGAGGCAAAAATTTCGCATACGAGCTCTGACTGAGGCGATTTTTGCATTGTTGGAAAGGTCTCGGTGTGTAGAACATCGTCGAGAGCATCGAGGGGATTTTTTGACCAAAAGCGTCCATTTAATCCCTCAAAATGGCTCCAAAATATTTCATACCCAATTTTCCAAACTGAGACATGTGCTAAAATAGTCTTGCAAACCAATTCCTCTAGTTTTCCACCCATAAAGTACCAAGATAGATGAAAAATTGTATGATGATCCAATCCTGATAAAATTGACTTTATTTTTTAGTTTTACAAGAAGCCATAACCAGTCATTTTTTTTACAATCATTGGCTTTTAGAATGAAGCCCGCATATTTTAGTCATTAGCCTATATCCCTAGTCCAAAAATAGAGTATTTGTGAGATGTTTTCTTCTTCTTATTCACTAAGGCCCCAAGTGATTAGGGACAATTTTTCCTAGTTTATCAACATATTTGTGGCTTTGCATAAAATATCCAAGAGCTCATTTAAGTGCTCCATTGATCTATTAGTCCCTTTGTAGAAGATTAAAATGTCATCCACAAATAAGAGATGAGACATTGAACAAGAATGACCTAAAAAAATACATTTTATCCTTCCTACATCAATGGCTTCCTTCAAAACTTTTCTAAGGCCTTTAATGACCAAGAGGAAGAGGAGGAGGGAAAGAGGACAACCATGTCTAAGTCCTCTTTCTACTTTGAAAAAAGGAGTCATTGATTTATTTATGAATAAAACAAAGGAGGTAGAGTTGGTACAATTGAGCACCCATGTGACGAAAGAGTGACCAAAACCTAGGTGAATGAGTATTATGATATATATCCAACTTACTCGATCGAAAGCCTTGGATAAATCCACCTTTAAGGTGTTATCTTTATGATTTCTCGTTCTTATGGAATGTAGTCCTTCTTGTGCTAACCCAGTAGCTTCATGAATATGTCTCCCTTTAATAAAACCAGATTGTTCTGGGGAGATATGGTCTGAGAGAGTTCCCTTCAATCTCCTTGCAATTATCAGTGAAATTATTTTGTAAATATTGTTGCATAGAAAAAGTAACTTGAATTTATCAAAGTTTTAGGGGTTGTCTTCCTTAGGGATCAGAGCTATGAAAGTAGAATTAAAAGAAGCCAAAATTTTCCCTATAATCCTACAGTATTCAACTACCTTTAGAAGGTCATTCCCTAGAATGTCAAAACGAGATAGGTAAATCTCCACAGAGATCCCATCCGACCTAGGAATTTTATCCTTCTAGTAACTATGTAGGATGTTGAGGAGTTCCTCTTTGGTGATTTTAGCCATCAGATGCTTGTTTTCCTCCCGTGAGATGAAAAGAGGGAAATGACTGGCAACTTTTAGAAAAACATCTATGGTTTCTCTGGAGTCTTCCTTGAAGATAGTATGAAATCGGTGTACTCCTTCTCCAACAAGATCACAGAAGGAGGTAGCTCTGGTCCCAATCGTCCTATCAATGCCCAAAATAGTGTTTATTAACTTCTTGTTTTTTGCATACTAGTGGAAGAACTTTGTATTTTCATCTCCCGCTTGAAACCAAATGACTCTACTTTTCATCCTCCATTCATTTTATTTTCTTAAAAGAATATTCCTCCTATTTTCCTCCAGAGATTTTATTTCCTCCTTTTGTTGATTAGATAAAAATCCTTATCCATCTCCCTGATAATAGTTCTCAAGATTTGTCTCCAAGTCCTTCAATAGTATATCATCCCTCTTTTTTTCTCTTTGTGCCAAGAAATAACAGTTGAATTACTCTTTTTAGGTTTGATTGGAACTGTTGAGGAGGGGATTCCTAGGAGGAGGGATCAAAGGTTCTCCAACAGTCCTAAATCATATCCTGAAATGAGTTATTTTCCAACTAAGTTGGGTTGAGTTTGAAGGGAATAGGGGGTTTGTCCAGAAGTGAAGCAATTTCCAATATAATGGGATTGTGATCTTAGTCCCCTCATGAGGAAACCCATTTCCTTGGCTATAAGTTTTCTTCCATCATGGGTTCAGAGACTAGAAATATGTCAATATGTTTTGCCACTCTTGCCTCTCCAATATGCATGTTTCACTACGTGGGGGAGAGCTTGGATGGTTGTATATATAGCAACATCATTGCCTCCATTTTAGTGATGAAGAAATCTACTAGAGGGTCCAAGTGGGTTTTCGACCCCCATATTTCACAAGCCCCTAGAGTGAAGTTCATATCCCCCCTATCAGAACAAGCCCATTTTTCAAAAGAGAATTTTGGAGAGTGAGATCCCAAAACCATTGTATGTATAGTAAGGCCCATAGATATTGATGCAAAATAACTCCTTGGCCAAGTCACGAGATAGAAGGGAGTTACAATCCCAAGCGAGATGGCCCAGAGTTTGTTAGAGATATGGATTTCTTCCTCCACCCAGTGAGTAGACCCCTCACCTCTTCTATGTGTTAGTATCCAAAAACTCTCAGCTCGACATCAAGGAAGAGAGGGTTTTAATGGATTTATTTTCTTCCATCATTATTTCTTGTAGAAAAATAATTGAGGGATCATGAGTCTCCACCAATTGTTTGGTGCCAAATTTCTTGGAGGGATTGACCATCCCTATAGATTTTAGGGAGAGAATGATCATGAGGAGTCCTTCCCAAGGGAATTTTCTCTAGGATCTCCAATAAGATAATGTTTTTTCTCAATTCGTACTTCAGAGTTGGCTTGCTTATGTTCAATGGAAAGAAGGGGTTTTCTTCGATAACGTTGTTCCCAATTCATAATTCAGAGTTGGATTGCTTCTATTAAATGGAAACAAGGGATTTTCTTCCTTTTTGGGAAGGCTTCATATCCTGATATTCAAAGGAACCCAATCCCTTTTTAATTCCATGCAAAATAGATTGAGATCCTTTTGTATTAGAGTGAATATTTTATTTGAACCCCACGAGGTGCTAGGGATCAACTTGGGCGGGAAACAATGCCAAACAGACCACATGAGTGTCTCTTTTCGATGGAGGTATTGAAGCTCCATCTGATTGAGTAATCTCATGAAATGGGAAGAGAGTTTATTCTTGGGGTCTCGTGAGGAATGAGAGACTTGATAGGAAGTCCATTCCTTGGGAAAAGGGTAGAAATCCAAGGGAGCCAAATTGGTCATAGCTTGAGCAGAGAGAGAGAGAGAGAGAGAGAGAGAGAGAGAGAGAGAGAGAGAGCCCTTCGTCTTGACTAGTTGAGTGACATGTGTTTGTTCCTCCATTTTTCAAGAGAGAGAGAGAGAGAGCCCTTCATCTTGATAATCCTTCGAGCCTTCATCTTGACAACCCTTCGAGCTGACTAGCTAAGTGACATATGTTTGTTCCTCCATTTTTCAAACTCCTTGGGGGAATTGAACTAGTGCTACCACAGCTGAGTGACATGTGTTTGTTCCTCCATTTTTTAAGAGAGAGAGAGAGAGCCCTTCATCTCGATAACCCTTCGAGCCTTCATCTTGACAACCCTTCGAGCTGACAAGCTAAGTGACATATGTTTGTTCCTCCATTTTTCAAACTCCTTGGGGGAATTGAATTGGTGCTACCACATCTCCTGATTTTTTTCAAACCCACATTTTGTGCTTTGAAGAAATGGGGTAGTTCGTCCCTAAGTGTCCATAGGAGTGGAAATGCCCACATTTGAGGAATACCTTCATATTATAACCCCTGACAAATAACAACATTCCCTAATGGTGATAGAATATGCCAGCCCTTTAGATAAGTTTAGACCCACTAAAATTCGCACCATGCCCATATATCCAGAGGAGCGATAGGAGTTGTTAGCTTCATAGTAAAATCCCAGAGCATTCCCATTCTCATGGAAGACTTCATTAGACCAAAGGATTAGGGGCAACCCAAAAAGTCTAATTCATACTAGAATTATCTATAATTTTTCAGAATTTGCGTCAAAATATACCCTCCATTTCTTAAAGAAGAGTTCCTAGGATCCACATCTCCAACAGAAGAGAAGAATTTTTTTGTATCTTCCCTTGAATTTAGAATCCAAACCATCCATACTTTTGTGAGAAGTAGGTTGTACATGACATAACCAATTTGTTGGGAAAAATATCAGTTGTCCATCTCTTTAGGGTTTATGTCAACATTTGCTTACTATAAAATCACCCCAGTAGAATCACATCCTCCATGTCCTTTATTTCATAGAGCTTAATCCCTTCACCTATGACCAAAATTGTCTCTTCAATCTTGAGTTTTACACATTTTCTATTCCTCCTATGCTTCTCTAGACCTCTCGAGCTTTCTCTCATTGTACTGGAGTCCATATCCATATTAAGGGAAATTCCACTCATCATATTACTCAAAATATTCCTTCTGATAAAACCCCCATCCAAGGATAAATATAAATCTCCATCTATGTGTAATTCAGAGTTGATTAATTTTCCCATTGCGGGCTCTCTCACATCATTGTATCGGTTGGAGTTAGAGACCAACTAAAATCATGATTTGTTTCCTCTGCGTCATCTGAGAGGGAGTAGATGAGTGAATCCATCTACAATCTAGAACCATGTGATCGATCCAACACCCCTATGCTAAAATCATTCGACTCATTGATGGTTTTGTGAAGTGAAAACCCCACTGATGTAACACTTGTTTGTTCCATAAACCAATATCCCAAAATATTGAACCCAATACTTCCAAGGTGTCCTCTTCTGGAAGTCACTCTCCCATATGCTTGGGGATAGATGTAGGGAAATCGTAACTCCCTCCAAAAACCTTTGGTGAAGCCCATATCTATCGGCCCTCAAAAGGATCCTACATGTAGTCCATGTACTCTTCATCCATCGTCCAGGTAGTGATGACTAGGATGACCAACCTTTTTAGTAATAGAAACAATATCTCTAACCAGGGTTCCTAGCCACGTCTGCAAGAAGACTAATAAAAAATCCAAACCCTAGTTGTAGAGCCATTTCATCTAGTATGATATTCAAAAATTTAAACCTTGTTCAATTTCCTAGATATTTCCATGTGTGTGTGTTCAATATTCAATCTTATATTTTATATTAGTTTATGTATTATGTCAATTCCATAATAAATAGGCATTGTTTACTCCATTTGGTATCAGAGCCACTGATTTGGGATATTCATAGGTTAATTCCACAAAGCATATATTGTGTCTATTGTACACGGTTTGTGCACAACAATAAAAAAATCAACCAATTCAAACTGCTAAAATTTCTATACAATTCTACCACATCAGTGCAACTACAAGTAACACATCTGCAACCATCCATATGATGCTATACAATGCAATTATGAATTAATTTAGTACACTATCATTCAAAATCCATACATATTTTTGTACCAGTTGCTTGCAAATTTGTATGTTGTAATTGAGTCATACATACCCATTGTACTAATCACTAACAATTGCCATATTGTTTGTTATAAACCATTGTATCAAATCAACTGCCGAAAAATTCCATACATGTCATATGTACACACTTCCCACTGAGTGGTCAAAAACTTTTTTATAAAAAATTTAAGGGTCACATACTTGAAGTCATGACCCTACTTTTAACATATTAACAAAATTAAATTTTTAACACACACACACACACACACACACATATATATATTAAAATTATAATAAAGTAGGTATTGAAGAATGCTTCCACCAAAATGGTTAGAGATAAATACCTACAATTGCATAATCATCATGGTGAAGATGAAGCCAATAACACCATGCAATTTATGGATCAATTTGAGAAGTCACACAAATAATTAGGGGACAAAATTAACAAGTTAATAGAAGATTCACAAGGAAAATGGAAAGACTTAATATGAGGTAACAGTGACAAGGAAAAAGCATCAAGGATCTACCTACTAATTGAAAAGCAAGATGACTTAATGATATAACCTTTAAATTATGAACGTCTGCTAGTAAGGTTGAATTAGTCAACCACAAATCACAAAAGAAATCAAGGTATAACAAGTCAGCCCCAAAAAACAAAATTGAAATACATAAAATTGATAATGAAGTAGTGCCAAAAATATCATTAACTTCAATATCAAGCACCGAACAAAATAAAAATGAAGATAAGATCCCTAAAAAAGAAAATAGTTATTTTTTTATTTTTTTTATCAATAAACCAAGCTGGAGATTCTATTTAGCAAGGTGAGAAAATACATTTTGAGTTCCCCCTATTGTTGGTCTACCACCAGGGAAACTAGACCAATAGAAGTGGAACAATTCTTTCGTCTAAATAGTATGTGCTAAGTTCAGTAAGGAAATCAAAATAACAGAGTCATGTAAGAAAATAGAAAACATTCTAACTATCCTTATATAATTGTCCCATCGAGAAGAGTTTATACTTTGAAGGGATTTCAAAATTTCCTTCATTCTACAAAACTAACAAGGAGAGAGGCCACCTACCCCCTTATGGATTTCTTGCACCTGAGGTTGTGGAGAGGTGGTCCACAAAGCCTCCTCTTGGTTGCTTTGAGCTTCCATACAATCCTTGATGTCCCGAAGCTATTTTCGAACCTCTGACAACTACTCCATGATTCCCCGTCAAGTAGCATCTTGCCCATAAAGGTTTTTATATGCCAATATAAGTCTACAATTTTAAGATATTTTGTCTCCTTGGCCCTTGAGTTCCCCATATCAGGGACCCAATTGCCAATATTGGCATCAATCTCCCAGTCATGTATCCCCTCGCGCTCGAGTATAATTTCAATTTCCACCATTTCAATTGCACTTTGAATTCATGGAGGGGTTTGTTTTGAAATGCATTCGCAGCTTCTTGAGTATCATGAAGCACCCACGGACTAGATGAGTCTGGGATAATTTTAGTCGAAGATGAGGGGTCAGGATGGCCTCTATTCCCTCGCCGATATCCCCTTTCATATCCTCAAGTTGGAAACAACGTCTCAACCTGAGAAATGAACCATGGAGCAAGTAGAATGAAGAAACCTAGCCACCAATTGTTAATGCTCACCCAGAAACTCAACACCTCAACTAGCTCCATGACCTCCAAATATAAACCATTGTTTAACATCCATACTCCATCCCCACCTGAAGCTATAGTGCATGGAGGTTGAGGGTACTGTTAACCCCCCATGCTAGGGGTAACTAAGAAGATGATGTCTCGAGGCCTGCATGTTGAATACATGGAGTGTTGAGAGAGAAATGAGAAGACATAGCCTCTCCTCTCACCATGCATTACCATTGATCGACGGGAGCAACTACACCACACCAGCTTGGCCCATAGAGGATGATAGGTATTGCTTCATGAGGTAACAAATCTGGTCTCATGGTAAGTGTAATTTTAATAATTGAAGCATTTGAGCACGTTGCAAAGAGTCCTTTCTCGATTATAAAAATGTTTGCTTGGAAATTATATCTTTTGCCTCATTTCACCTTGGTGGTTGACATGGTTTCCTTGTAAGTGAGTCACTCTCTGGAAAAGGGTTGCTACTAGTTGGTCTCCTTGAAGGGTCATCGTACCATTCCCGCACATATTTATCACTTCCCACACATCTTCCCGTTTGTTTCCTCATCTTTTGGTTTTTTGTACTCATTGACCCCAATAAGGGATTGTACCTTATTTCATATGAAGAAGGGGCTAAAGGCCCAGAGGTGTTGTATTTGGCGAAAGATAAAAGACATGAATTATCCTCTAGATGATTTCCCTAAGGTCCTGAGAGCAATGAAACGCTTCTCTATAAAAAATCAAGGACCTTTAAAAAAGAAAACACGTAATTAATAAATGTCTCGCTTGTTGAGGGAATGCATTTGCGATGTCTTTTAATTTTCTTGCACATGGCACTCAATGTGTTCTTATCTCCAAGTGGCAGTATGGTGCTCCTTACTTTCCATTGCACATAACACTTAATGTTTTGTACCATAATCAATTAATGGCAAATAAAAGGGCTTGGAAAAAGGTTGCATTGGAAACGAGGATGCAACACGGCCTTTACAAAGGCACCCATAAATGAGACAATATAAGCCCTTGATATGTCAAGAACCCCATACCCAAAATTTGTTACCCCATCCACCTCATATTCATTACATGACTTAGAGAGGGTCTTCTTGGGAAACACTCCTTGACTTAGGGATTGATCTACCCAATAGGGCACCATGACAACCCTCCCATACCTAAATTTGGCAAGTTGTATAAGGTCTTTGAGTATTTGTTTAGTTTGAAAAGGGGGGATTTAATGCACATGTTTGGGTGGTTATTTTATTAAACGTGGCTTACTTGGAATGATACATGTGACTT
>ML794392.1:297890-357586 GCA_009831015.1 Picea engelmannii
CCGGGAAGTTGATGTACTCACTTACCCAAACGGGGCCCACATGACTTTTGGCGCTTCATCTCCTAGGGTTAGGTTTTTGGATGTTTAGGAATTTTGGCATTCTCGTTTATTGTAAAAGGGCCTTCAGAGCCTCATTGTAATCATCTTCTTGCGAATGCAAGTAGTCGTCACATATCTTCTCAGAGATAAGCTGCCACCATTCTAGTGAGTCTTTCACTCTGTATTTTTACAGTCTCTGTACATTTCTTTGATTAATAGAAATCGTGTATTACTGTATATCTGTGTTTATGGTTGCATCTCTGATACATTTATGTTATATTATTGAATATCTGCAACATCTCTGTGCATTTCTTTATTATATCTCCGCTCTCATTTTGTGCCGAAAATAATCTGGATCACATCTCTTCAATAAAGTAGTTGTCATCCTCATAAAAATTTTAAACAAAGTTACAATATTATCTAACTTACAGTGTTATCTAACATTGCACAAAATGCATTGTATGAGAGCCAAACTTAAGATGGCTCGGCATAGGACTTATAGATGAAAACTTAGGTTAAATATATGAAAACTTAGGTTATGTAAGATGGCTTGGCAATAAGACATCAATTTGTCTAGCCAATAGGATGTTTGAGAAACTTAATTTAAATATTATAAAAAAATAACTTTTATTTCATTCCTATGTACAAGTTTGGACTGTCAAAAAATATTTGTAGTCAAACGCAAATTAATTAATGGTCAACGCCATATTGAATGCTAGAGTCCCTTATTGCCTTCGGCAGGGACTAATAAGAGACAAAGAGACCATTTCATAATGGATTAGGAAAATATATATGTATATGTGAGGAGTAAAAATTAAAAATTATAAGGTAAGTTAAAAATAACAATAATTGAGATCTAATGAAAAATTTTAAATTGCATTTTAAAGATTTTAAATTAATGTGAGGTTTTAATTGTCTATCTTGTGCTTCTCATGAGATCAACATGGATGTTCATCCATTAATTATATCTAACAAGGCTATATGTTACTTGTAATGGATATTGGTTTGATCTCCAGATTAATAAGAAAATTTTGTGAATAAGGCTATATGTTATTTGTATTGGATATTGGTTTGATTTTTAGATTAGTAAGAATGATAAGAATGATTTGTAAGAGTTATTTGATAAAATGAGTTTAACACAATAATATGAATGTATAATCACATAGTTGATGCATGTTTAAAAAAAAGAATAATGGACCACTCAAAAACCATTTGCATTATCATTCACTGTGATGAAGAGGAAGCGTTGACTTTGTGATTCATTGTGGTGTATGTTCTTTGGTTGCATCATATGCTAAATACCACCGACCTTTAATAGTACGAGTAAAACCAATGAAGCAAAGGAAGCTTGTTGTTTAGAAAGACATTTAATGCTAAAGATAGAAGCATAAGTTAAAGTTTTCATTTCATTCACACTTTGAAACCAAGAAACTTATCGTTGTAGTAGAATGTGGAAGATATTGTGTTGATACATATG
Organism: Picea engelmannii; assembly: GCA_009831015.1. Taxonomy (NCBI): domain Eukaryota; kingdom Viridiplantae; phylum Streptophyta; class Pinopsida; order Pinales; family Pinaceae; genus Picea; species Picea engelmannii. The sequence continues at coordinate 299,407 of ML794392.1, forward strand.
GTTTTATTTTAAATAAGACCACTTATTCATGTCCCAATCATCCAAAGAAGAATGTTGGTTGAACTAAAAAAGAGCACTCACGCTTTAGGTAATATGAAAGATAACATGGGTGCCAGGAGAGGGGTGGATTGTTCTTTATCCCAAGACAATTTAAGAAATTACTTTTGAATGGGGCTTGGGTACAACATCAAATAACCAAGCGAAGGCATTGGCTCTTTTCTAAGGATTGAAGGCATTGGCTTTTTTTTAAAGGATTGAAGCTTTTCGATGCAAGTCATATTAAAAGCCTAATTTTTATTGCAAATTCAATGTTATTTATCAAATTGATGTACATATCTTCCTGTTTGATTGATGGAAAACTCATAAGAAATATTAGGTGAATACAAAAGGAAGTTAGTAGGTTTGAAACCATCAAATATTACCATATCTTAAGGGAGCTTAACAAATAGGCAGATCCTCTACCAAAATGGCCTCTTAGTTGGATTATGGAATCCTAAGAACTAAAAGAGGAGTTACAAATTTCCCTATTCCTTAATTTCAAATCATAGTCATGGATATGCTTTAAATGAAAGCCAAATAGGATATCAAATGGCATGGGCATTTAAATCCTGGAATAAGACAATCAAGGAGTATCACCCTTGGAGTGCTCTCACACACTCAATGTTTAATGTTAAAGCAGGTTAATCATTTGCAAAGGGACTTGAGTTCTTCTGCAAGTGGGATAATGATTTAGTGGATTATTTTGGAAGGCAAGTAGGGGATACTCTAATGTTTCTTGTTCTATTATGATCTAGCTCAAATTGGGATTTTCTTTCCTCTGGACTTGAGAATATTTCTAGTTCTTTCTCATGGGATTTTGGCTCACTTGGAGGTCCCAATTAGTGGCTTGGTCGCTCTTGCACTGGTTGCTTTCTAAACGGGCATGGGCCACCTGACATCATGGATTAATTATTGTTGTTTCCACTAAAGACTCATGTGTGCCTCTCTTTTTGTGTAGAAAAACAAAAGGTTAGTGTGCCAAGTTTATGTGGAATAAATTATGATTTTGAAAGTCTCTTACTCTATTGTCACTTGTCTAAGGGGATGTTGGAAAATGATTTGGTTAATGGTTACGATAATCTGCTAGTGGAATTTGTGGGAAATGGAAGGGGGAATTTGCAAGTGTTTTGTAGTGCCTTCAAAATGGACCACTTTCATTCTGGGAGATGCCACTGTGTGAAACCACTGATATACATAGAGTTATGAGGAGACATGAATATTTTGTTAAAAGTAATGGGAATTTGATTTTCTCTATGACTGGTAAGATGCACTCTTGGGAAGAAATTAGAAATAATTAATATGCCTTCATCCTGGAAATCTTGCACAGTCAAAAGAGGCATATATAATCATTTCAAGCTGGTTGTGTTGCTCTTCGTCAAATGATTGTGAATTTGGTTAGAAGTCCCACTTTAGTTGCCTCAAATGCTAGATTATATATTGGATCAATAGTTGAAGAAATCAAGGAAGATGAGACTGTGTAACAACAGTAAGACGACGAATTATATAGATTTTCCCGATCAAAGTGAGTCTGTCGTTGTCGCGAACTAGGGTTCTGCTATGAGTCGCGAACTAGGGTTTTGTAGTCGCCCGGAGCCGTGTGGCTCCTTCCGTAGCCCTGCTGGGGCTCATGTCTCGCAAGGAGGGATGGCCAATGGGCGCCTCCTACAACCAAGCTACTGTGAATGGGAATGTTGCAGAGGGAATAAAACGGCCAGCCTTCGAGCCGTCGTCCGAACTGCGCTCAAAACTAATGGAGGAAGGCACATTCAAGGACCGTGAAATGGACATTGACCTTGCAAAAGAGGCCAGCCCTTCTCCTGCGTCAGCTCCTTGGTTGCCAGGTAAATGCATTCCACAAGCACCACAAGCCCCAAAATATGTTATTAGCTCACCACGCATAGAAGAGCAAAAACAGTACATGAGGGATTATGCCCTAGTTGGAAAATTTTTGGGGCTCTGGCCTGCCGAGCAGGATCTGATCAAGTGGATACAATATTGGTGGAGACCAAAAGGTCATTACGAGCTGCAACTAGGATCCAAGGGGTTTTTTACAATCATATTTCATAACCTTGAGGATCGCAACCGTATCTTTGATGGGGGGCGTATTTTTTCAACTCAGCGGGTCTCTTCCTGCGGTTCTGGACTGAGAAGTTCAACCCGGAGAAGGAGGACTTTGCTCATGCACCTGTATGGATCCGACTATACTCTCTTCCACAGGAATTCTGGCTAGAAGAGGTCCTGGCCAGCATAGGCAACACCATCGGCATCTATGTCAAATCTTCTGAAGCAACCAAGCAGAGGCGCTATACCTCCTATGCGTGAATCTGTGTGTATTTGAACATAGCTAAGCCACTCCCAGGAACCATCGTACTGGAATATCCAGACGAAGACTAGACTCAAACCATTGACTACGAACACATTCCATTCTGATACAAGAAATGCCATGAACACGGTCATCTTTTCAGGGAATGCCCCCTCAACACAGTTCAGAAAGACGGGAACTCTGAAAGTGGCAAAGACAAGGACGGCTTTGTACAACCAATAGGGAAAAGAGGACAAGGAGGAAGAAAGCAACCAGCCCAAGTAAGTAAAGATCCCTCTACTAACAATAAGTTTGCAATATTGCAAGATCAACTGGAAAACCACACCACCCCCTCGATCCCAGGCACACCACCTCTGAACTTGGGAACTCAAGACCTAAGCCTAATAACCGAAACACCCCAGCAAGGCAAGGATGTCGATCCCCCTCACCCAAACATGGCTCAGAACACGCAAGAACTACAGGAGACAGAGGACGGGGACGTGGAAATGGAGCTGGAGGAGCACGACCTAGCAGGGGTGGACCTGGAGCACCTTGAGCATGCTTATAGGCAGCAAAAACTCTACACCATACCCAGAGACCAACTAAGGAAGGTACACAAGGTCTTTCTTAACTCCTCATCCGGATCTTCAGCCCGAGCCAGCAAAGCCTTAGGAATCCAGAGCACTCAATCAAAAAACCCAAGTAAAGCTCAGAAAGATGAGAAAAAAAGAGGGTGAAAATCTACTAACAAGCTCATACATGAAATAGGCAACTACATGGTGAACTCGGGACAAATCCACTTGATCTCGGATAGCTTCCCCCCGCTCCCCACCCCCCCATTATTATGAAGATCATCTCTTGGAATATCAGAGGCCTCAATGGACGTAGCAAGCAAAAAGTGCTACGGGATCTGATCATGATAGAAAAACCAGACATAGTAATGCTACAGGAAACAAAATGCACTTCAGAAGACATTGATAGGCTTCTTCCCTATTGCTGGAAGCAGGGGAGAGCGGCCTCAATTGATGCCATGGGTACCGACGGGGGACTGGGCATGCTCTGGAACACCAATGAGGTGATACTAGAAAACTTCTTCACCACTAGATGGTCCATCACAGCGGACTACAGGTGCATAGGCTCAAACAAGCCTAGATACCTAACTAATGTATACAGTCCAGCCAGCCCAAGGGACAAGCAAGCATTCCTCAGAAGCCTGAATTATATTTCTACTCTAACACAGTATAACAAATGGACTGTCGGTGGAGATTTCAACATCATTCGCGGAATGGAGGAGAAAAAAGGGGGATCAAGACGAATGGAAAGAGATTCCGGTGATTTGAACAACCTCATTGACGATCTTCACCTCATTGATTTGGACACCACCAATGGTACCTACACATGGACAAACAGAAGGACCGTAATACACCAAATCGCATGCAAATTAGACAGCTTCCTCATCTTTGATTCCCTTATGATGGAAGGTACGACAATGGAAGCTACTATTTTGAACCTCTCCGGCTCAGATCATTGGCCCATACAGTTATGGATGGACGTCCCAACCACACCTGGTAAGAAACCCTTCAGGTTTGAACAGTTTTGGCTTGACCATACGGACTTCCAAGCAAACATCCAGGACTGGTGGAGGGAGGCAGAGGTCCCACGTGGATCTAAAATGTTCAGATTCCAGCAGAGATTAAAGAACCTCAAACATACTCTCAAGATCTGGAACAAAAAAACCTTTGGCAATATCTTCGACTCCAAAAAGAAGCTGATGGAACAAATGGGCAAGATCCAGCATCAAATCAGATCGCATGGGTTAACTAATGAGCTAAAAACCTAGGAAATAGAAATAAACCAACATCTCGAAGCCAGGAAAAGACAAGAGGAAATCTTATGGAGGCAGAAATCGCGCGTCCAGTGGCTAAAGGAAGGAGAACGCAATACTAAATTCTTTCACAAAACTATCATCCAAAGGCGACACTCCAATAATATCACGCATCTTATCTCGGATGAGGGAGAATCCATTCGCTCCCATGAGGACATGGAGACAACCTTGATAGAGTACTTTCAAAATCTCCTCACAGAACCCCTCCCGGACAGGCATGAGGCCATCAATAAAATTACACGGAATGTGCCATCCCTGGTCACCCAGGAACAGAACTCAGCGCTGCTCCAACCCATCACAATCGAGGAAGTGGGCCAGGCACTTCAGAACACACCTAAGTGCAAGGCTCCGAGCCCTGATGGATTCACCAGTGATTTTTTCCATCATTGTTGTCCAATGATCAGAACAGAGGTCTGGAAAATTTTGGAAGACTCCAGAGCCACTGGTCAAGTCCTCTAGGCCCTCAATGCTACTTTCCTCACCTTAGTTCCCAAAGAAGGGAAGGCACATCATCCCAAGCAATTCAGGCCTATAGCCCTGTGTAATGTCATTTACAAACTCCTCACAAAAGTGATAGCCTGGAGACTCAAGCCTATCCTGTTGTCAATCATATCCCCGGAACAATCAAGATATGTGGAGGGCAGACAGATCTTGGACATCGTTATCTTGGCTCATGAAGTGATACACTTTCTGCAAAAGACCAAAACTCCAGGTATGCTCCTCAAATTAGACCTCTCGAAAGCCTTTGATAAGATAAGTTGGGATTTTATGCGAGAAATGCTCTTAGCTTTTGGCTTTGATCAGAGCTGGGTGAGCTGGATAATGAATCTTACCTCCACGGCCTTCTTTTCACTACTCATCAACGGTGTCCCCTCCCAACCCTTTTCCCCCTCAAGAGGAATTAGATAGGGGGATCCTCTTTCCCCCTTCCTCTTTATCATACTGGCCGAAGGTCTCAGCCGCTCGATACATGCCACTGTCGAGAATAACCTTCTGACAGGTTTACCCCCACATGGTATCTCTCCCCCTATTTCGCACAGTCAGTTCGTGGATGATACCCTCTTGATGGGCAGCCCGACGGTCCGTGACGCCAACTCTATCCTGGAGATTCTTCGTTCCTTCTCAGACGCCTCGGGCCTATATTGCAATAAGGAAAAATCCCAAATCTTCTTCTTCAACACGCCCCCTCCTATCCAGTGTCATATCTCTGAGGTATTAGGTTTCACCCGAAGCTCCCTTCCATCCAAATACCTGGGAATCCCCGTAATTGATAATGCTCTTCGGAACTCCTCCTGGGAGCAACTAATCGCATCCTTTACCAAAAGGCTGTCTTCCTGGACCTTTCAAGTCTTAAACCTCCCCAGTCGTCTTACTCTCCTCCGGGCTATTCTCCAGGTCCTCCCGATTTACTCTTTCTCTGCGTTGGCTGCCCCCAGGTTCGTCCTCACAACTATCAAAAGCATACAAAGAAACTTCATTTGGCACAGTCTCAACACAGGGAAGAAGATGGCGTTGGTCAGCTGGGATAATCTATGTCACCCAAAGGAGCAAGGAGGCCTGGGTTTAAGAGACCCCTTCATCATGAACAAGGTTCTCAGTGCAAAAATATGGTGGCGCTGGTTAAAACATCCCAAGGACCTCTGAGCCAGACTTTGGAGAAAGAAGTATACCCCAAATGTGGCCGAGAGGAACCTAATTAGGTGGAATGGGGAAAACCCGGGCTCCCTAATTTGGATTGCGGCCGAGCAGAACAGACAGTTGGTGACTCGGCATGCCTTTTGGGAAATCAGGAATGGGGAAACAACGCTTTTCTGGCGAGATTCTTGGCAACAATGGTCAGTCCTAGACACTGAGGATTGGGCTCGAGACATTTTCCCCCAAGTTATTCGAGCAGGCCTGAAAACAGTCGCTGACTACTGGCAGGACACTACCCAGGAGGACACCTGGCGTTGCTGGCACTTGGACAGGGAATGCATCAATCTGGGGGCACACGTGGACTTGGAACCTTGGCAAAAGGAGATGGCCAAAAGGAAAATTTCCAAAATTGAGGGGGACGATATCCTCAGATGGGGATACCGACAGTAGGGCACCTTCAGCACGCAGGAAGCCTACCTGGTAAAGACTATAACAGACCCCATCCCGAATATGACAGCCTGGCACAAATTATGGAATCTTAAACACTAGCCAAAAATCACCCTCTTCCTTTGGCTCGTTCTCCACTCAAGCATCCTGACCTGGGATAATCTAACGAAACACGGTTTTGTGGGGCCTTCAATATGCATTCTATGTGGAGAAGCAGAGGAAACTATGAACCATCTCCTCAATACCTGTCCCTACACTGCCCAAGTCTGGGATCAAGCAACGCTTATCATGCGCACATCGGACCGCAATAGGGATAGCATCCTGGAGACCATAACGAACTGGAGGGACGGGGCTTTCCAGTCCCCCCTCTTAAATCGTATTTGGCAACTCATCCCAGGCTTTATTCTTTGGCAGACCTGGAAGGAAAGGAACAGGAGAATTTTCAAAGGCCACTCCCTCCCGTGGCAACAGTGATGGCATTTATGCCGTAGTAATATCTTGGAAACAATCCAAATCCAGAGATGGTCTGAGGCAGATCTGAATGGCTTGCCCTCTGAACTTCCCATCTTTCAGCATTGGGCGTCGCTTCCCTCTATTCCAGCACCCATAATCTGCTCATCTACGCTCTGAAGTCCCTCCTCTTGGTCTCCTCCCCCGGAAGATTTCATCAAACTTAACTTTGACGGAGCCTCCAAGGGCAACCCTGGTGCTGCAGGCTATGGGGTCGTCTTCCGCGACCATCTTGGGCACATCCTGATCATAAATGCAGGCTCCCTCGGGCACTCAACGAAAAATACAGCAGAACTCTGGGGACTTATTAAAGGACTGCGCTTAGCCAGGAAAAACGGCTTCACCAAGCTAATCGTCGAGGGGGACTCACAAATCATTATCAACCTCTTGCACAAAATGCTAAATGGAGTGCATCCGGATAGACTAACGCCTAGCTGGAGACTCTCCCATGGGATGCAGCTTGTCTCAGATTTATTGCATCTGAATCAAGCTATCATACTGGGCCACATCAGAAGGAAGGCGAATCAAGTTGTGGATGATCTAGCTAATTTGGGCACCACTTGGAGCGGACCAAAACTTCTATGCAACGCAAACATGGACCCTAATCACCCGGTCCTCCAACGATGCATCCGCAAGGCTGATATGGTAGACCATCCCCCGGATGGGGTGATATTGGAACACACTTGGCAAGCGGAGGAGGTCGGCACTAGCCCACTAGGAACGAGGCCACGTGACGGGCTCGTGCCGACGGCCGTCACCCCCCTCCAGCATTAAACCGCACCTCAGTCGACGTAAATGTTCATTTACGCACCCCCCCTCTACTTCGACCGCCATAGCATGGCTTTGCTGCAGATGCACCGCTCTCATCTCTGGTCGAAGAGCGAAGGGCTTCTCCCTTCGCGATCATGGACTAACACGCCTTGCTTTCTTCGGCTCTTGGCCAGCCTCTTCTGTCTCCACGCACTCCACTTCCGTTCGTTGCACCTTGCTTCTTCGAACAATCCAATGCCACGCCTGAGAGGGAGGCCGAGGCGGGGCTCCCCGTGGAAGCCTCACAGACCCTCACTCTAGCCTTCTGGTTCGCCCTCCATCCGCTCTTCGCTTCCCATACAGTCCGAACCTTCCCCGCTGGCCTCGCAATTGCACTCTTTGGCAATTGTCCCTTGGACGATGGATGCTCCCTCGCGTCTTTGTATCGCCTCCTCCATGCCTGTACCTGAATCGACGCCAGTCGTTGATTTCCCTCGAAGCTTTCCAGGAGCACCCCCTCCTCCCCGTAGGCCAAGGAATTTTGATCACCAGCCTTCCGACTCCTACAATGGTATGCAGCTCCGAGATAGCTTAGACATTATCTATGGCCTGGTGTTTGAACTTCGTCGGGGGGTGGAGGACCTCCACTTCCGCTTGCAGTCCACAGATGATAAGGTTACCACCCTCCTTCAACTCCTTTCCTCCATGCACGAGGCCTTCCCCTCTCACCTGGATAGAACGACCTCAGAGGAGATGCCTTGTACAGCGACCGGTGAGGGAAACGCCAAGGAACAACGAGCAGAGGAGAAGGGGCTAGAGCAGACCAACTGCAGTACAGCGAAGGCAGACCCGACAAATCGACAGCAGCAGGAGGAGATGACAGATGCCGAGGGCACTGCGGACAATGTGAAAGGCGAGGTGATATGGGCTACGGGGCCGACTTACATCGAGGAGGAACCTTGGCCGGGGGACCTCTCTGCCACGCACCCAGGATACTTGCCAGGTGTTTAAGTTTGTTTTTATGCGCAGCCTGTTAGTTTCAGTTAGTTCCAATGGAAGAACAGTTCATCCAAACCTTTTCTGTTTTAGTTTTAAAATTGTTTTGCACTCCTATGCTGGCTGGACCGGTTTCCCCTCTGTTGGGGCAGTCCAATGATTCCAGTATGACTATGAATGTAATTTGGAACATCAATCTGGTTTTGGCAGGACCTTAATATACAATACCTCTTACTTATAAAAAAAAAAAAACAACAGTAAGACGACGTGGAAATGATGGGTGTAGACTAGAAATTTCAGGCCATAACACAGAACTAAGAGGAAGCTTACAATTATCATGCCTTTATCCAGTATCAATATTTAATGTTTTGCAAATTTCATTTAATTTTAGGCATCTTCTATACAATTTATACTAGTAATATCTTTTCAAAATCCTCTGCGAAGGATTGTCATGTTTCTTTGAATAATAAGCTTCAAGTTTTGGATAGTTTTAGAATTTTGTTTTTGGACAAACTCTATTTTTTTGTATTATTATACTTGCCAATACATCTGCAACAACTTTCTAATACAAAATATATGTGTTATTGTTTATATGTATACATGCACAATAACCCCTTAATGTTACTGTATCACTTACTTATACCCAACCATCTCTAATGAGGGAATGGGGTGGAGGGGTGTTTAATAGTTTATCTTGATCTATATTTATGGGGGTGAAGGTGAGGGTGAACATTGTAAATGTGAAGGTGAAGGTTGAGGGTGAGGTGATGCGAAGTGAGGTGAGATTGTGTTGGTTCAAATCGAAAGGGGGGCAGGGTAGGGTATGTATTCCTCCATAGACTTTAGCAGTTGCACGAAGGGGATCCCTTGTCCCACAAACAATGAGGTCTCATAAACCAATTTGGTGTATGACTTGACCATGTCCTTAAAAATAGATTATATATATATATATATATATATATATATATATATATATAATTTATTAACAAAATGGTAAAATAGTTTAAAAAACCATTTTAAGATTTATTTTTTCACTTTATTTTATAATTTTTATCAATTAATTTTATATTTTCATTTTGTATATTTTATAATAAAAAACAATATTTAATTAATGATCATTTTACATTATTTTATTTTTCTATTTGTTTTTATATTAAATGAATTTTGTGTTAATCTCGAAATAAAATGGTATATATATATATATATATATATATATATATATATATATATATATATATATATATATATATATATATATATATATATATGATGATGATGATGATGATTAATGTCCATTGAGACAAAATTGGTTTATGGGACCTTAAGATTATCGTAAATAATTACTTGGAATTCTTTAGAATTTTATTTATGTGTCTCAAATATCCTATAGCTTTTTTATTTCTAACAATAGCTTTTTGTTTCTCTTCATAACTTCTTTTACCTTTTGAAGTTCTTTAATTTAGCTCGGTTTTCTAAAATGAAGTAATTTATAAATATTCCTAACCCATACACAATTTATTTCTAGAATTATAAAACAACATTATGAGGAAATATGAAAATCTGCATATTTTAATTCCTCACCCTATCTTTATGTTTTATTATTTTTTCCAATCTCTTTACTTTTATAATATAAGTTGTTTTAATTTGTAATTTTTTTTTTTTATTATTATTATTGTTGTTATTATTATTATTATTATTATTAATCTGTCCTTATTTTTTATATCACCATCTTAAAAAAAAATTTGAATTATCTCTTATATATCACCATCTTGAAAAAAATTAAATAAAAAATTATCCTTATTAAATGCAAATAATTAAAATAATATATATTCAATACTTAAATTAATAATTAAGTAAAAAAAATTATTTACTTGAATATGACCAAATTATTTAAATTGGAAAAATAAACGTTTGACAATGACATTTCATGCTTCAACTTATTTAGTTGAATACGATGCTTCGACCAATTGGTGAGTTGTTTCTGATCGCCTTACATTTAGTGGAATATTTACGCGGATAACGAAAGACATATGAAAAGTGTTAAAAGCTATATTTTTTTTTTATTTTTTTAACCAAAAGTGTTAAAAGCTACTTATACATAGGAAAACTACGAAAATCTCACGGACTACACAAGAAATTTTTTTAAAACTCGTATCGTAAAATATAATCTAAGTTAATATTTTTAGTTATTCAAATATTAATTGATAAATAAAAAAATTGCCACATTATTTATCAAAACTTCATAACCTTTCGTTGTATTGGAACATTATGGTTGTATTGAATTTTCCAAGGTTCATCATATGATAATATTTTTCAAGATTGATCATAATATTTTTTTTTATTTTTATTTTTTTTTAATAAAAGGATCTATATATTATTAACAGTGTCTAGCATTACAATGTTTATATTCTGTTATTTGTCCTGCCACAGCTGGGAAGGTAGGATAGGTGGTCTTCAAAAAAATTGTAATTGTTTGAACAAAACAGTAGAAATGATTGATTATAAAAAATGGTCGCCATAACCAACTAATCAGTAGCCATGACCGACTAACATACATCACAAGGCAGGTCAATCTTTGCATAAGTAACAAAGCCATAAGGAGAACATAAACCTGGAGAAGCTAATCCATATGCGAACTCAGGCTGTCATGAATGTTGTACACTGGAACGAACTTTTGGCCACAAGTTGGGCACCGCTTGTTTGTTGGAGCTTCAGTCATGGCGTCGAACATGAGGTCCATTCGTTGGCCAAGAATTCGTTGAATGTGTGCCTGGTCATCAAGCTTCTGCCGCATTTCAAAAATGAGCTGAAGATATTCATCCAGGAGTCGAAGCAGGGAGAGTTGAGTTGGCTCCTTCGCCAAATCAACATCCATAGCCGAATCTACATCCATAGTCGTCGGTTGATTTTCCACCTGCCAACTAGGAGGAATTTATTCCTCCACAATGCATCCACCAGTGCTAAACCGTGTATCGACGTGTGGACTCTGAGAGGGGTTATTTCAGGATGGAAGCTCAATGGAGGAGTATGCTCCTCGTGAGGGAGAATTTCCTCATTGACAGGGCAGTTGTCAAAGTCTATTGTGGGATTGGAAGGGGGAGGCAAGGGTTGTTGAGGCGGTTCCAACCAATTTTGGCTTGGGTCGGGAGTGCTTGTGGTGATTAGAGAAAGTTGAGAGGGATCAAGCCTGTTGCGTCTGGTTAGGACGTTGTAATACAACGTTCCCCTTCTAGATTTTCCCCTCTCCCTTGGCATGGCGTAGGAATTTTGGGTAGGACTGTGCAAAAAGATCAACAGAGGAGTAGTGGCGGGTGGCCAGAGGTGCGAGAGCAAGAGGGAGCCGAGGAGCAAAAGAGCTTGCCGAAGTGATAAAGTGGGAGAGTGCTCAGTGACGCTAGCCTTCATAGTGCCTTGTGAATTGACAGGGATGGTTGCCATGAAAGCCGAGGTGACTGCTTTGCTGGACCTGGTACCTAGCTTTGTTCGCCTAGCCTGGTTCGCGCAAGGGGCCATTAAATCTGCATGATATCCTAGCGCACTACCATAACTCATGGCTTAGTGTGGGTCATTAAAACGGGATGGGAGGGAGACTGGCGACTAGGGTTAATAACACTCGTTGCTGCTAGTTGCCACCTATCGTCTGCTGAAAACTATCTGTCACCCCATCCGAGAAAGATTAATTATAATATTAATATAGTTATTTAGTTTATTTAATTTATATATAATAATAAGAAGATAATAAAAAATGTTTATTCTTTTCATTTTCACATTTACATTTTTGTATTTTATGCAAAATCCACAATTTTCCACAATGTTATTCCTTCATTCCATGGTTAAGTTTTTGCATTCTTACATTGTTATATCTGGTGCGGAGGATTTCAAGTTGCTCTTTCTTTATCTGCATTTTATCATTTTTAACATGTAAGAAGTCTTGTAGTTCTTTTTTCCCATAATTGAGTTCCGCATTTATACATTGCCGCATGTAGTGCAAAGTGCATAACCAAGTTTGTGGGTTGTTCTTTCCTCATCTACCTTTCTACGTTATGCAAAATAGAAAATACGATCTTGTTACTCTTTCTACTTTTCTACATCGCTATATGAGTGCCTAGCATCCTTGTTTGTTTCCCTAACTCTTGATATGGAGATAATATAAACTAATATTATTCTCCAAATAATAATAATGATTTAAAGTAACATGTATTTTAATATTATTTTTTATCAAATATATTTGAATATTTTTTCAAATATTATTTTAATTATATTTTTTTTATTTTTGTTTTTTAATTAAATATATTTCAATTATTTTAGATGGAAAATGTTTTAAGTGAGATTTGAATTTGGATATAAAAGATAAAATTTCTCCTCTCAATTATCTAACTAAACTCAAATAACTTAAATATTTTTTATTAAATTTATGATGATGATGATGATGAACATCCACTGAGACCAATTGGTCTATCGGACCTTAAAAAGGTAAGAGATTACTCCAATTTCTTTAAAATTGTATTTCTATGCTCAAAAAACATTGAGAGAAGCGTTCCAAGATCACCATAGTTTTGATGACTTAAGAGGTTAGGAAGGTCGGTAATGTGAAAGATATTTTTAAAATGAGATATAATATGCGTATAGGGAGAGCAATCCAAGAGGAAGTGTTTTTCATCTTCTACCGGCATAGTGTCACAAAGGTGACAAATTCTCTCATCCCATGGTGTTTTGGGAGTTGTCCAACGCCTAGTTTCACTATGTAGCTCGTGAGAGTTTATTCTTATTTTAGCAATGTTGATTTTCTTCTTCGCACTTTTCAAAACTGAGAGGTAATTTTGATCTTCTAAATTAGGGTTGACCACCTCCTTGTAGTATCTTAATTTCCTTTTATCCACTAATTATTTATCGCACCACATGTTTCCTTAAATTTAGAAGTGATAATATTTGTAATATTATCAATATTTTGCATGATGGCTTCTTCTTGTACTCCCTAATGATTTAGCCAAGATTTGGCATCTTTATGTCATCCTCACTTGAGATGTTGGTGGTTTTGACTAGAGTTTGAAGCAATTTTAGGGAGCCTATTATCATCCATGTTGTTTATCTTATTCTTATATGTTAGGAATCTAATCATAGCAATGCTCTCAATGGGTGAAAGGCTTGCTTCTATGAGGAGGATAGGATAGGGTATATTGCCCTTGATTTTGAGACTTTAAGTTATAAAATTCTTTTGGATTTGTTCTATCTTTCTCCATGATTCTCTAGATAAACTGTAACCCCAAACTTCACACCCATATAAGATAACTGGAGTGACGAGAGTGTGAAAGAGGATTTTTTTTTTATCCCAAAGCCAAAGGTCTGTTGATTTACAATTATTTTCGAGCCCATAATAAGCTTTCCACCCTCCATTTATCCTTTTTCAATGTTATAGTTCAAATTGAGTTTGTGGTAGATATCGATTCCAAGATACTTGTATGAAGACACTTCCTCCAAGCTATTGTTGTCATAAACAAAAGTATCATAGGTGATCCTTTTGGATTTAATTATCATAACCTCTTTTTTTGTTAATGTTCACAGTCATGCCCATGCTATAACAGAAGTCCTTGAGGGTTATTATTTGCTTACCTAGGTCATAGAGACTCTTCACCATAAGAACGATATCATCAGCATAAAGAAGGATGATGATGACTATACTAGCGAGAGTCAAGCCAACACAACATGCGTCCTCCAAACAATCTTATAACTTATCAATATAGATGTTGAAAAGGGTGGGGGATAGGGGACAACCTTGTTTGACTCCTATATTACAGTTAATTTCTTTCGACCAACCCTCGGTGTTCCTAAACTTGGCAATAAATTTATCATATAGCCTTACTGCAACAACTCTTAACTCAAAAGGGACTCTAAGCTCTTCTAACATGTTCCATAGGTTAGTGTCGGGAACATTGTCAAAAGATTTTATAAATAAACAAAACAACAAAGAAGATTGGTTTTCTCATTACAAAACTCCTTTGTAATGATCCTAAATGCAACAAGGTGGTCCATAGTGGGATGGTAGCCTCTAAACCCAGCCTGGCCTCTAGCTCTTTTCCCATGGATTTCTAGCCAAGTGTCGATCTTCTATTCGAAAATACTTCCATATAGCTTAGCTAAAATGGGGCTAATCATAATGGTCATGTAATTAGAGGGATTGCTTTTATCCCCTCTTTTAAAAATAGGTACAATGAGGATTTGAGTCCAAAGTTTTGGGAAGCCTTGTTGGATAGCCAAATTGAAGAGCTTATGTGTGTGAGGGATGAGGATAGGTCCTCCAATTTTTAATATTTTAGCTTGGTAACCTTTGATGTCCTTAGCTTTTCCTTTTGAGAACCGCTTAACCCCAAACTTAATGTCTTGTATAGAAGACACTTCATCCTCTGTAGATTTGTTTGGCATGTTGTCCATGATGTGAAGGGATTCATACATATTTTTAAGGTGGAAATTCCAGTCCTTCAAGGGGATCTTATTATTTTCTTTAGTTTTACGAGTTAGAATTTGTCTCCAAAATTTCTTAGGATCTATCTTAAATAGGTGCAAAAACTTCTCTTGCTTTCTATGTATATAGTCTTTTTTTTTCGTTTAATTAAGGTTTTGTATCTTTTTAGCTTATCATATTTTAAAGATGCATTGGAAGCATCCCTAATGGCTTTTCTAGCAATTTTACATTTGTTATTGTACCAAGGGTTAGTTGTACTATTTTTCTTTTTATGTAGCACCTCAATAGAGAAATTGTTAATTGAAGTAGAGAGGGTTGATGTAAAATTTTGATAATGAGTTTTAAAGCATTGCTTAAGTCTTTTAAGAAGATATTGACTATCTTTTTTGTCAAAAAGTAAGTGCCTTTTGGCTATCATAGTGATCCTCTACAAAGATTTTGTGCATGGAAAAGTTAAGAGTTAGGGCTTAGAGGTCTATGATTAGAGTCAAGTTCGTGGCTATCTAAAAGATCAAAGTTTACTATTTGGTTGTACATAGGAATCTATCTGATATTACATAATCAACAACACTACTACCCAGACCATGGATACAAGTCATCCTATTAGAATTTGACCACTTCTTTAGATCATTTCAAATTATTAAATCTTGAGAACTATAGAGCTTGATTAACTCAGTCCAAACAAATTCTCAATCAGGTCTTCAAAATTTCTTTTGTATTTGTTAGCTAAGACAAGGTCCTCATCTAGCCAAAGAGGATTAGGGTTGGAGTCATTACTTAAAACAATATCTTGATTGGTTGCATTTCTAGCATTAAAGTCTCCTAACAGGAGGCTACTACCTTAATTTTTCATATTGTAGATAACTTGCTCTAAGCTTTTGTAGGGACAATTCTTATCTAGATTGTTGTTTGTATAAAAAGTAGAATTACTGGGTGCGGAATAACATATTGTTGTATAAATCTTTTTAGCATTAATATCATATATATTCATCCATATGTACTGATTGAGAGGATCTTTCTTATGAAGTTGGATGTGAGGAGATATGTTCATTTTTATGTAACATGTTATGCCTCCAATCCCTCTACGGGAGGACCTCTTATTCCATGTGGACCACAAAACAAATCCTTCGATATTAGGGACTTTACATTCTTCATGCTCCCAAATTTCAACCAAGATAATAATGTCAATGTCACAAAAGATCCAGCTTAGTATAGGCCCTTTAATCCATGGAAAACCATGGCAGTTCCAAAAGAGGATCTAGAGTGTCCCGAATTGTTATTTTATCGTTGTCATTTTGGTCTTTATCCCTAATAATAACTTTTCGGTTCCTAATTATTACCCATTTTCCTTCCTTTACCTTTTGAACCTCCTTCCTTAATTTAGCTTGATCTTTTGGAATGAGGTCTTCATTTATAAATATTTCAAATCCTTTTAAGCTTGAAGTTTTACTAAGTATGTCATATTTGTGGACATTAGAGCTTACCATAACCCAAATCAACATATCTTCATGTTCAATTGTTTTTCCCAACCTTGTTGCTTCTATAAGGCCAATTGTTTCAATTTGTGATTTATTTTTTAATTCTTCCTTGACTATTGCTAATGTGTCCTCATCTTTTTGTTCTTTTATACCAAAAAATATGAGGTTCAATACTCTTTTGTTACGCTCACGGTCTAACTCTATGAGCTTATTCATTTATTGTTTAATAGGTTCTATATCGAATTTGTGTTCCATGCTATTTAGGGCCAAATTGTTAATTAGCTTGTCTTCTAACTCTTTAATTTTGTCCCTAAGATTGTTATTTTCATCCACCTCTTCTTCCTTCGTTTATTGTTTTTGTTCCTGCTTGTTTTTTTTCTATTTCTTGTAATCTAGCCTCTATATTGTGTAGCTGAATATGAAACCCTCGTAGTTTATTGTCCATCTATCTCTAAATATTATCTTTGAAGGATCTAAATTAATTATCAAGCATTTCTAATAACTCACTTCAAATCATTGCTACTAATTCACTTTGAAGTTTGACTTCTCTCTCTTTTCTATGCTTTTATGTTGATTCTATAAATTCATGCAAACATTTTTCTATTCATTCTATAGATTCATGCAAACTTTCCATGGTTACTTTGTTAGGCCTTCCTCTATTAGATTCAGGTATCAATGGTAAATTACTCATATTGAAAAGAAAAATAAATAAATAAGAAACTTGTGCACCTGATTCACGGAAGGGTTTGAATAGTCACTAACAAAGTTATCGTAGATCAAATTTACTGTAAACGAGATTCATATTCTATATAGGTTATTTATGTGACTCCTTTTGCTCAATAAAGCACCCACTTGGGATAAATTGCAACGAAGGAATTTCAATGGGCCAAGAAGATTTTGTCTATGCAAAAAATACTGTGAAACAAACTTTCATCTCTTCTTGGAATGTTTCTTCTCCAAGGCAGTACGATCAGAGACACAAAGGACCATATGGTCTTCTTACACTTGGCATGGTGAATCTTTAGATGATGCTTTCAAACATTGGTTAGATAGCCAACATACTATAAACTTCAAAGCTCTCCCCTTGAATGTGGCATGGGGTATTTGGATTGCATGGAACCACTCTTTATTCGAGGATGCATATCCCTCCCCTTGTCACTATGTTCTTCAAAGTTTGGCCATCCTTTCATCCTACCTAAATATTCTTCCTTCTCTATGCCAAAATCATGGTTCTAATATCATCATTCAAAAGTACATGCCTTAGGCATTCTTTGATGGAGCTACCCATGGGAATCTGTCTATCGGAGGAGCAGGTGGCATCATCTACCTCTCAGAAAACCAATGTATTTCCTTCTCTGTCGGCCTTGGGCAAGAAACAAACAATTTTGGTGAATTAATGGCATTAAAGCTTACTCTTCTTCTAGTCATGGAACAACTAATCACTCAGATGCACATCTATGGTGATTCTTTTCTCACGATCAACTGGATGAATGATGTTTTGTCTATGCGAAACTACACACTTCTGCCTCTTTTTTGGGACATCAAAAGGTTTACAAACTTTTTCTCTTGCCTCTCTTTTAACCATGTTTTTAGGGATCAAAATCAAGAGGTCGATCATCTCTCAAAAGTTGGAGTGATAATGGATCGGGGCTGCTGGAAAATCCTTGAAAAAACCAAGAAAAGAAAAAACCAAGAAGGGCACCTCTGAATGTCTTCACAATTCTTGGCTACAAATATGATTAGAGGCCTCTCACGATTTCTACTATGACTAGCTCAAGGATTAATTGTAGTTTCTTTTACATATATTATGCTTAAGTGGTTTTTGTAAGAGAGCACTTACTGAAAATTTCTATAAACCCATGTATCAAAATTGCTTAATCATATGATTTAAGTGAAATTTACCAGTTTCTTTTAATAAATGTATAACTCATATCTTTTGTTATTTTTTGAGTTTTTTTGTCCTTTTTTCAGACTCCATGTTGTTTTTATGGAGATGGATGGGCTTTCATCTATAGGAATTCCTCCAACATCTATAATTGTATTTATGCTTTCTCTCAAAATAATTTTTTTTCTTTTTCTTTTTCTTTGGACACACAATTTTAATGATAAATTGATTAATTTATTTAAAATTATAGTAATACACACAAGTATTTTTATGATAAATTGATTAATTAATTTAAAATTATAATAATGCTTTATAGTTATTAAAGTTAATTTTTTAATAAAGCTTTGGTAATATTAGAAAAAAAAAATCTACTTTTCTATTTTATATTATTTTTTTATTTTTAAAATAATAATATTTTATATTTTCTTTAATTATGATAAAGTTGTGATTTACATCTTAATTCTTATTATTTTTAATTGATATATATTAATTTATTCATGTACTTAACACTAGAGTTATATATATATATATATATATATATACTCAAATCTAAATATTTTTAAATTCAATAATTTATATTTCAAATTATACAACAAATGTATATTAATTATAACATTTGTATTATATTAACAAATAAAACGTTGTACAAACAATAATAATAATAATAATACAAAACATCTTAATATAATTTTGAAAATCAAACCTTATGGGATCATTAACAAACAATATATATTAAAAAATTATCTCCCATAACCCCTCGCATAAATAGATGACAATGGAGAATTTATGAGTTTGTGATGAGCTTGCTTTCCCATAATTGAATTTCTTCTAATATAGGGGCAGGGCCACTTTTACTTAGACAAAATTATATATTTTTCATTTAAGTATAGATGACAATGGAGAATTTATGAGTTTATAATGAACTTGTTTTCCTATAATTAAATTTCTTCTAATGTAGGGGCCAGGGCCACTTTTACTTGGACAAAATTATATATTTTCCTTTTAAGTATACCATTCCTTTAGGTTACTATCACTTATCGAGACTTTTATCCATTTTATGAAATTGTTATGCTAGTCAACCAATTAACCATTTGTCTTGAAGACCTTATAACATACTCAAAATTTTTGATGCTATACTTATCCATTTCACTTTACTCGTATTTTTCATTTTTGATGCCATACTTATCCATTTCACTTTAATGGTATTTTCCACAAATGAATTATTGAACTTTACCATAAATTTATGAATGATTAGTTTTGAAATTCATTCAAAAATATTTTTCATAACCCTTAAAGAACTTTTTTCCAAAAGAAAATTAGCTCAATTATATTAATGAAAATATAATTTTTTGCATCGACTAGACCCCACAGATACAGAGCAGTACAAGTCCATAGACCATGCCCATAGCAAAATCACATACACCCCCAGAAAAGCCAAAACAAAACCAGCATGCAGGCTGAAAAGGAAAAATAGAGTAGGGCTAAAAACCCCAAACAAAACCTCGGAGCCACCTCCACCGCAAATCTCTGGCTTTAAACACCAAAACGCACCAGGAAACTAGCCCTCGAAAGCATGAAGACAAATTCGACAAGAAAAAAAATCAAAGCTGTGCACCAGAAACAAAAGACACGGGCAAGTGAGCCCAAAACTTGGACACCTGTCACGACCTCTAGTCGCCTCCATGGGAGTGGCATCTGCCAACCGTAGCCGGATACCCGTCGTTGTGTACAAGACCACCGTCGTCCTCTAGCGCACGAACCGTGCCCTCTCGCGCCGCCACAAAATGGTCAACCGCAGCCAACTGCCTGAGCTCAAAAACTCCACCGCCACCGTTGTCGTCATCCTCAAGTTGTCGAATGACCTATCCCACGTGCTTTGGAAGGGACATAAGCCCTCGCTTCTCAATGGCAGCCAAGGATGTGGCTATTGAAAACTTAGTCACAGAGCCCACAGGGAAACCCTAATGGACTCTCAAAATTGTGGACTCTCACCTCACTCCGGGTTCGGGTAGACCAGTTGGCTAAAAACTCTCAGAATCAACCTCAAAAGAACTTGGGCGTACTTTATTGGATTGTTAGATTAAGCATTAAAATTTACCACCATAACATTATTTAGGTTTTTTAATAAGTTTTATAAAATTTCATTTTAATTCATTTATTTAATAACTTGAATTTTTTTAAAGTTTTAGTTTAAATGTGTTAAGTTTTTGCTTTTTTTTGGCATATTTTCTAGGGATATTTGCCCCAAATCCGATGAGATATTGTTGGATCTTCATATTTGAATGGTTAAATATGTATAATCTAAGTACTCTAGGGTTTTTCAGCTCTTTGAATCCATTTCTATATTCAAAAATGCAATTTAAACAACAAAAAGTTGTGATTTCATGCGAATTTATGTTGTTGGATTCTCACAAGAAAGACAAAAACACAAAACAATTAGACAATGCCTTTTTTAAATGGACTAAAACTTTTTAGAATAAAATTTTATAATCAATATTTTTTTTTAACAGAAACGATTGAGAATTTATATTAAAAAAGATATTTGTGTTGTCGCACATTACAAAAAACAGAGTATTGGGTTCTTTGGAATATGCCTGGAAAGCTATATGGTTTATGCATTCTAATTGAGCCAGTGGAACTGATCCAATAGGAGCTACTAATTTGCCATGTAAAAATGACTACATATGAGGACAAAATTAACAAAAATTTACAGGGCATCAAAAAACTTGTCTAAAGGTTGTGAGAAGCTTCTGCATCATCCTGGAAAATTGTTGGATTTGCTTCTGGTTGTTGGTTTCCTTCTCCTGGGTTGGACCGTGCTGGAGCCATCGGTGAAGCAGGAGGTACTGGAGGATGATCATTACTTGCTGCAGAGTGAAAAGTTGATGGGAGCCTTGAGTCAGTTGATTCATTGGAATTTGTTGGATGTTGAGGGTGGTCAAGTGCATTTCCCATCTGTTGAGTGAGTTCTCCAATATGTCTGGTGTTTGTGTTGATCCCACACAGAGCTAATACAAAATCTTGATTATGCCTAAATTCTTATTGATGCAGTTGGCCTTGCAAGTTGGCAATATCACTATGAAGCTCTTGGTTTTCCCTTTGAAATTCCCTGAGACATGAATATGTTCTTTCTTCTACGCACCTGACATCCATTCACATAGACTGAAATTGATCTCTAAGTTCCTCAGATGCAGGACGGGTAGGTGCAGGGGGCTCTGGATCTCCGCCACATGATGGTGAGAGGGCGCAAAAGAACAATGTCCTGGAGTTCTTTGGAGAATTGCATATGTGTTCTTGGAGGGGAGTGAAGACTTTGCCATATTTGAGGGAGGGAGAACGCCTGTGCACACTTGAGAGTACAGAAGGTCTAAATTGACGATGAGATTGTTCATAGTGGAGAGAAAGGAAGATGACACGATGGTTGCTAGGAAGGGCGTCAAAGGGTACGAAGGAACTATCGATAAATTATGCTGGGGAACGGAAAGAGAGGAAGGTGGCACGAGGAAGAGGGGGGGAGGCACGTGGTCACGGGGATAGAGCCACATGACGAGGGGAAAGGCCCAGGTGGCGGGAAGGAGGGGTCCAGCGAGGAGTGAGGCTAGAAAGAGAGGTTGGGTTGAAGGGAAGAGGGGAGAAGGGGAGGAGGGGTAAACGAGAGTTCCGTAGAGAGTTAGATCCAAGCTAAAGTAGGGAAACCGTCTAAGATAGGGGGAGTTAGGGAAGCCATGCATGGGATTCAATTTGATTTATGAAACATTTTCTCTGCTCCAAACTCTTTATTGATTTTGTTAAGCGATCAACTTCTTGGTTCTGGGAACGAAGAATGTGGAAGAAGTGCATCTTGGAGAATTGTCATTTCAAGTTTTTAGTTCGGGAGTGAAGGCCATTAGGAATTTGAATGGCAGAAATTTTTGGGTCGAGGAGATCCTTTATTATTAGTTCAGAGTCTCTGAGAATAGTAAGGTTGTGGATGTTTCTCGAGTGTACGATTTGGAGCCCCATGTAAAATTCAAGGCTTTATGCTTTATTATTAGTGGTCTTCCCTAGCCCCTAGGAGTATTCCACGATCTTTTGTCCATCGTAATCAAAGATGATTACCCCCACGCCTGAAGTCCCCGGATTACCTACTGAAGCTCTGTCAAAGAAAATAATTGAAGAGGATTGTTGTCTTTGACAGTGGAGAAATTCATTATCGCATGGGTGCAATTTCCATTATTGCCTCTTGTTTTCTCGTTTTGATAGCAGAAGATGTCTTGAAGGGGTGGGGCCCAAAATGTACGCAATCCATTCTTCTTCGTTTCGCTCCAGGGAGCCTGTCAAGTCATACTGAATTTCTCTGGACGAGAAGACTTCAGAGACTTAGCCGCATATTTTGGCTAAGAAGCGTTTCGGGGGGGAGCTTCTCATGAAAAATAGCCTGATTTTGGGCAAGCCATAATTCCCAACAAACAAATTTGAGAATTTATCTCCAAAGGGGGGTGAAGTGTTTCTTGTTTTTGAAGCTGCCAGAATATCTTTGCTTCCAGGAGACAAAAAGATCATTTCGGTTCTCAGGGAGAGGGGGGGGGACAGGGGAAGGTAGAGAAGGTTCCATATTTGAGAAGAGAATGGGTACTCCAGGAAGAGGTGAGGAATGGATTCAGAGGCTGAAAGACAAAGGGGGCATTGGGAGGGACCCAAAATTCCCCATTTTTGCAAGTTTTCTACTGTGAGTATTTTGCCATGGGCCATTAGCAAACATAAGATATTTACTTTAGGCATAGAAGGGCCAGACCAGATTTCTTTCCAGATTTTGGAGACTGGAGGCCCTGGTCATAAGATTGTAGGAGAGAATAACCTGCTTTAACATAGTAGATTGTGGAGCCCCAACTATGAGAGTCAGGTATATAGAGATGAGTGGGAGCACAACCGACTAACTTATTGAATAAGGTGGAGATCAAGGGTAAGAGGTGGATAGGGGTGTTCAATGGTTTCCAATTTGACCAGTCCCCATCATAATCCCAGAGGCAGAAATCTTTGAGAAGAAGAAGACCCTTGGAGTAGCACCGATATTTTAGGGGGTAGAAGGACTCTTAACTGTTCAATGGCTCAAGATCCAGGATACGGTCGATCCAGACATTTATATAGGATCCATTCCCCGGGGCCCATGAGAGTTTAGATTTGATAAGAGGGGACACATGTTTTAGGAGACACCAAATTGGGGAACCAGGGAAAGGGGGTATCTAGACATCGCAATATTGAGGAGTTGAAGTATTTGGATATTAGAGTTGATTTCCACCATTTTGTAGTTCCTGTGATTAAATTCCAAGCTAGATTTGCTCCTAGAGAAGTATTCATTAAGATATGATCTCTGATAGCTAGTCCTCCTTTATTGAGAGGTTGGCATACTTGTTTCCAATTGAGGAGGTGGAATTTTTTAGTATCTGTTTTCCCACCAGCCCAAAGGAAACTTCAGAGAGATTCAGATATTTTTTCAAGAGCCCCTTTTGGGGTAAGAAGGCTAGAACCCTGAAAGATGGAGAGTGAGGAGAGGACATATTTGAGAAGCATTATTTTTCCAGTTGGATTGAGCCAGCGACCTCCTCAACTTTGGATCCTTGCGATAATTTTGTCAATGACGTCCTACCAAGTCGTAGTTCCATAAGAATTTAGGAAGATAGGAATACTTAAATATTTGAAATAGGTTCAAGTAGAGATGACAGGGAACCTGAAAATTCTGGCAATATGGTCTTTGATGTGTCCTGGAATGTTCCATCCATAGATCGTACATTTAGCATAGTTCAATTTTCCTCCAGAAGCCAAAAGAAAAGAGTCGAGAACTTTCTGAAAGCGATTGGCTATAATTACAAAAGCTGCCCCTAGAAGAAGTGTATCATCTGCGAATTGAGAATGATTTATTTCCTTGACCCCTCTCGCAATGAGTAGCCTGAGAGTCGGCCTATCCTTCTTTCTTCTTCCAATTTTCGACTGAGAGAATCAGTTAGGAGGATGTAAAGAAAAGGGGAAAGGGGACATCCTCGTCGAAGACCTCTGTTGGCCTTGAAGAACTACGAAGGGCGATCATTTATCGGGGGGAGATCCAAGGGGAACTGATGCAAGCCTTGATCCAGCGAACAAAAACTTCAGAGAAACCATAAGCTTTTAGGACTGACTACATAAAAGAATGTTAGACTCGATCAAAATCATTCGCCATATCTAGCTTGATGACCATACCTGGAGTGCTGCCTTTTTTGTTGGAATGAATGACCTCTTGAACAAACACGCTATTGTATGTAATATGTTTGTTTTTTAAAAAACCTTCTTGATTTTCTGAGATAAGAATGGATAACAAGGGTTTTAGGCGATTTGCAATGATCTTAGTGAGGATTTTATACAAGGATTTGCAAAGGGAGATGGGACGAAAGTGGGAGAAGTTTGAGGGATTGGAGTCTTTGGGAATGAGGGCTAGAAAGGTAGAATTTGTGGCTCCTCCAAGTTTCTATTTTTGAAGGGTGAAGTTCAAAATTTTCTTTGGATATCTCTTTATGGTGAACCAGAAGGAGTAGTAGAATCTAATTGAAAACCCGTCAGGCCCAGGGGCTTTATCAGGGTCCATGTCCCACACTGCTTTGGCAATTTCTTCTTCAATTATCTTCCTAACTAATTGACTATTATCATGCTCAGAGACTATGTTTGGAATTATAGTTAACATTTATTGAGCTTCTTCATTCGTTCCTTCATCGCTTGGTTGTTGATATAAGGAATCAAAGTGTTGAGAGCCTTCTTCCTTGACTTGTTCAAATTTATCGAGTCATTGTCCAGTATTTGAAAGGATGGAAGTAACTATTTTTTTTTCTTTGATTTTGTGCTTGTTTGTGGAAAAAATAAGTATTTGAGTCCCCTTCTTTTAGCCAAAGACTTCTGGACTTCAATCTCCAATGTTCCTCTTCTCTGCGCAGGGAATGGTGTAGTTGCGGAGGGAATGGTGTAGTGTTCCTCTTCTTGATGCAAAGGGATGTAGGAAGCTTTCAACCGATCTTTGAGAGTTGTTTTCATTGCCTTTAGCTTGCTTTCCCATATATAATTGGGAGATCTAGAGAAAGGGGAGGACCACAGTTTTTGGATGAGGGGTGGGATAATTGGGTTTTCAGTCCATAGTGGGTTAAAGCGAAAGGGTAGAGGGCCAAAGTTCTGTGAGTTATTGAAATTCAAGGAGATTGGATTGTGATCGGAGACGACAGACGGGAGGATATGAGAGGATATTTCTAGGGGGGAGAGAAGGAATTTACTGTTAACGAGGAAATGATCAAGTCAAGCTGCTATATGGCAGAGACCAGAGTGACTATTATTCCAGGTGTACTTTCCCTTAGACGGTTTGACATCCTGCAGATCCCAATATGAGATGAGATCAAATAGATTTTCAGAGAAAGGGTCTCTGATTTTAGTACCTCCTTTCTTTTCCCCTGAGTTGAGATAGGTATTGAAATCACCACTAATTATACAAGAGGAGATATCAATAGAATTTTTTAGCATAGAGAGAGAGTTCCAACAAGCGGTTTTGTCCTTGTAGGAGTTGGGCATATAAACATTAATAACTGAGATAGTGTTACTGGAGTCCTTGTTTTTAAGAACAGTTAGAAGCCAGCTTTGAGTTTCTAGAGTTACCTCAAGAGTCTAGATCTGCTCATCCCATAGGGTTGCTATGCCGCTAGATGCTCCTTGAGAGCTTACAGCTATTCCACCGGTGAATTTAAAAACTTTTTTCATTGTTTCTAAAACCGTTGACGCCTCCATTTTTGTCTCCTGGAGGAGGATTACTGAGGGGTTGGCCATAGTTTTGAGATCTATTAGGGCTTCAACTTTGGATTTATTGCCAAAGTCCCTGCAATTCTAGGAGAGGAGATTCATTGGCAAGGGGTAGAGGAGGCCCGACTGCCATGATCTGGGAGATCGGGTCCTTTAGATCCTCCTCTACGAGTTGTGGTATGCATGGAGTTTTCTATATATAGTTTATTTCCTTGTGCCTTTTCTTTTGACGTCGTTTCTTCTATGAATTCTATGTTGGACCTATAACCAGACTTTGTGGGTTTATCCCAGGGGATTTCCCCTTCTTCCACATCTTGGTTGGATTGTAAATTTAATAAAGATTGTTCGGCTTCTTGTGATTCCTCTTCTTGAGTGACCCCATGCGAGGTTTCCTCATCGCCTGATTATTCTACTATTCTTTCTAAAACCGGGGTAGAAAAGGATACGGATTCCAACACAGGCCCAAAAGAGGGGGTTTTCTTTGGGGATGGTTCTCCCATAGTTTCAAAGGAATTTTGAATGGGCGTAGGGGGGTTGATGGTGGATTTTTTAGGGAGGGTTTTGATAGTAGGGTTTTGGTGAGAGGAACTCATTTTGGGGATAGATCCTGAAGATCCAGGGCCGAGACGTGTTCCTTTTCTAGTGTTAGCTTTCTTCCTGACCTGCTGCTAGCCTTATTATTGTTGTGCGACATTAGTTTCTTGTACTTGTTTGTTACTGGGGCAATTTCTAGAAAAGTGGTCATATTCATGACAGGTCTTGCATTTGAACGAGAGTTGCTCGTAGTCCAACTTCTGAATGTAACTCCAGCCGTCTAGCTTTAACTTGATTTCTTTTGGAAGCCCTTTTTCTAGATCTACTTCCACATAAATCCTAAGACAATAATACATACTAGACTTGGGTTCAGCCCTATCAATCAATTTTTCCAATGTGTCTCCAATGATTTTTAGAACTTCATCTCCCCAGCAATGAAATGGTAAGTGTGAAAGTCAGACACAAACCAGAACCACTAAGGGGATGTCATTTTCTGGGTCAAAATATGGGGTCCATTTGTTTAAGTATAACCCTCTTGGGCCGAAGAAGTAAGGGGCAATTCTAAAAATGAGATCTTTGTCTTCTTTATGCTCAAAGTAAAAAATATAGAAGCCCTTACCACAAAAGAAGTGACTCATGTGCCCCTTTACGAGAGGGTGTTAGTTTCGCTCAATCCAAATATCGATTTGGCGAGGTGAAGGCCATAACCCCATGAATTGGCCTACAGATGCTCTTGAGGCAAAGTAGAGAGCTTTTCTTTGTGCATTTGTGCAAGGAATTGCCACTTCTGGGATTTGATCTAGTTTTTTCACGAATTGTGAAGCCGTAGGGCGCATGGGAGGGTTTCCAAGAGATCCCACCACAGATTTGAAGGCGATGACTTCATCGAGGAAATCTGAGGGAGGATTAGGGTCCGGATCTAGAGAGGCCATAGAAGAGGCTGAGTCAGGGAGGCGACAGACTAGGGTTTCTGCAATGATTCACCTACGAGCGCATTGATTAAATTATTGAGAGCGATCTTATTATCTTCCTTATATCCTTATAATCAATATTATTAAAACTCAAATAGACTAAAACATTTTAGAATAAAGTTTTATAATCAATATTATTATTTATTAGATAAAATTAAAATTTTCAACACAATTCTTATCATATTTGGGAAATTGTTAATTAGTTAAAACAAAGCACAAATTAAAAAAAAGAAAAAAATATTCTTAGCATAATTACTTAAAAATAATATATAAAGATCAAGATTATGTGAAACATGCTTCATTTGAAAAACAACTAGAGATGTAAAGAAAAACACATAGAGGAAACACTCTTTGCAAAACTGTAATGTCCCTACTTTGGGACATCACTACATTACAAAGTGTTATGATGACTAGAGTAGCCAGAGGGAGGTCATAGCGAGTACAATGACTATTGAGAGGTATTTTGGGGTCTGGATTGCATCGCTCATCTTATTTCATCATTATGATCCATTTTGCACATCTTGGCTTTGGTTCCGTTGCATTCCGACGATTTCCATGATTTTGAGTTATTTTTTGCTATAGATTAATTAAATTCACTAAGGAGGTCATATTGGGCATAATACTTGGAGAAACCTCTTAGTGTGATAGCTCATTGGAATCAGGAGGAACAACACTATAGGATAGGCTGATGAGAAGTGACTTTCAGTGGCCAGGGAAGCCACAAGGAGAGATAAGGTGCTTTTCAAAGGTAAAATAGTTAATTAATTAATTAAAGTGATTTAATTAATTAATTAATAATTAAGAAAGTAAAAGTCACTTTGGAGGGACAAGGTGAGAAGGAAGGATAAAAGAGAGGCAAGGGCCTCTATTCTCTCATTCATGTTGATTATCAGTTTTGATATCTGACTTCTAGCTAGTGAGCCCATGCCTTGGGAGTTTTGAGAGTTTTGACTTAACAAACCCTAGAGATCAATTCGGTGGTCAAAGATCCCACCCAACCTGATCCAAGCTTGGTCACGGAGGAGAAATATTCCTCCCTCACCATTCTACATCAGATCTACTCAGCTTCAGGGGAGTTCTACATCAGCCACGGGTACAGAGAGAAAGAGGGCGCACCATTGAGGGTTTCCAGCAAAGGGGGGCGCATTTGTGGAGCTAGATCAGTTCGATCTAGCCAAGGAGAAGGGGTTTGGGAGATTTCAGTTATTTGGTTTTCTTTGCATAGGCCATAACGCCATTCTTGGTTTCTTCCGGAGGGATTTTGGTGGAGATTTGATTTGCATTGAGAGTGGGACGATTTCCCCAAGAGGAGGGTGCAACTGTGAAGTGGATCTACTCATGAGAGGGTTTGAAGCTTCATTATTCAGTTAGGTATCTATGCTACCTTGTTCCTAGACATCGGATCTATACTTATAGAGTGTTTTTTTTGTCATTGAGGCCAACTAGGAGGAGGGTCGAATTATCTAGGGTTTCACTCATCCAGGAGGGTGCAAGTCAAATAGGGGATTGTTCAATTGGAGGATCATCTCTTCATAGATCATCCTGAGACTTCATCACAGGTGTGACCTTGGCCCGATCTACACTTTCTGTGATTTTCAGAGTATTTGGAGGCCTCTAGGAGGAGGGCCAAATTGTTGGGTGTATTCAGTCTTCCAACAAGGCGCAACTTATCCAGTTGGGGGTTTGGCACTTCAGAGGATCGAGATCTCATCGTGTTCTTCATCTATTGCAGCCATATGGCCTTTGGAGGCTTGTAGCTTCTATCCTTGATGTTGTTTGAGGATCATCTTCACTTTGCTATTTAGCTCTTAGTTGTATTGTACCAGATCTGTAGATCCATTGTATCAGGTTCTTCTACTATTATGAATAAGATCAGATCTGAGGCATTTTTGGTTATTCATGGTATTATTGGTCTTGTATATTGTTGAGGTATGTTCTATTGCTATATATTCTTATTTGTTGCTGCAAACACACATTAAAACCATCAGTATAATCCTAGTGCAACTTAAAAGACCATAATAAGCAAAGTGTTTGACGAAATGCCACAACCAAAAAATGTTTAAAAACTCATGCAAAACGTGGTGTTCCTGGCATCTTGGCTTGGGAACATTACAGTGGTATCAGAGCTTAGAATCTTTCCAGCCTGAGGGGTATCCCATAGGGAGAAATGGATAGACGGGAATGGGACTTAACCCTACGAGAGTTGATAGCCAACATACGACATAATGAAGAATGGACTAGACAAATGGTAGAGAGATTGAAGAAAGAACAGAGCATTCCTACACCCATTAGGAACATAAAACTTCGCTACAGCTGCAAAGTGCCTTGGAACTCGATCATAGATGTAGGGGTAAAGGTAAGAAGCACATTATTGAGGTGCACCATGATAGTGATGATGAGGTGTGTGAGGATGCAACGATATATGCTTATTTGGAGCAGTCTGATGATGATAGTGACTCTTGCACAGAGACTAGTGATTCTTGCACGCTTGAGGAGGATAATGACCCTTCCAGATTGGCGGAACAGTGGGATGGACATGATGATAGCACCCATGTTTCAACAGTCATATCACATACTGTTGATGACCTTACACCTCAGCAAAGTGGTGACACTAGTGGGAATTCACACGTGTTAGCACCTAGACCTAACGAGCTTCCTATGATGATTGTAACACATTTGTCATATTTCCAGACACCCATGATAGCCACGCCACATGAGGATATCAGTGGCATTTCATATATGATAGGGGAGCTGCATGTGAGGGATGCACACCAAGGACATATGGATCCACATATCCACGAGGAGATACATGATGTCCAGACAATAGATCTTACACACACATATCAACATGAGGACAGTGGGTCACTTCTTTTCGAGACTCCACTATTTTATCAGGCTGTGGAGATTGACCGTTGGATGGGACACTTACTTTCAGGACCAGCCTGTAGTGATGAGGGTGTACCCCTATTGGTCATGATGACCATAGCACATGTCTAGACACATCATTATGGGATCCAGGCACAAATTATAGTAGCAGGGTGAGTGCACAGAAGGATACAACTGTTCATACAAGATACAGTGTGATTTGGAGGGAGACAACATTTGGTGATGGTGTGGAGTGGCATACAGGAGGACCTAGTAGCATAGTGGAAAGTGGGCAGTTCAGTGCCTTATCTTTTGCAGAGAGTGTTGTTGGGAATTCCAGGGTCGACACTAGTAGCGTTGATACTAGCAATGAGGTGCATGAGGTAGCACCTCTGCATGACTATGATCACGACTCACGCTACTGGGCAGGACAATTGAGAGTCAGTGAGATCATGATCATGGCAGCCACTAGGCGCATTGATGACACACATGCATTGGTGGCCGATTATTGTTGGAGGGCATCAATAGCATATGATAGTTCAGATGGGTGATTTTCCATGGATGACTTTCATACTCTCGGGGAGAGAGTGTCTGTGATGAGGACCAACTACCAACAGTTATTGCTAGACAAATACTATCTATTGAGGATTGGCAAGATGTATCGCAGGGCCTTGAGGGAGCAGGAGTCGGAGGTGGACAAACTCACTCATGAGTTGGAGAGCACTCGATGACTCTTGAGAGGCACATAGACAATCCTTCAAGAATCATAGTCCAAGTCAGAGGACCTTATTGAGAAGAATCGTCAGAGATCCACTACATCTATCTTAATGGAGGATCATATATATCATTTAGTCACATTGCTAGAGGATATTGGTAGTCTAGCCGAGGAGCACCAGTTGATGGAGGATCATGAGGAGTACCCAGGGTCACTGATGATTATGGAGATTTATGATCCAAAGATGCAGGAGCTACCCTCCACGAGGATCTTGGAGACAATCGAGCACTCACATACACACGGGGACTCCAGAGCCAGGGGTAGCTTTGAGGACACATCCATTTGTGTTTCGAGACCAATTGACCGTCATGTAGATATTGATTCAGTAGTACACATGATATATGATGCAACAGGAGCATACAAGAGATGACATGAGTATGCTGGAGCATACAGTGGTGAGTGACAACTCACAGAGACATGCAGAGATGTACAGTGAGATTCAGAGGGGTGTATTGGCTTGCAGGGAGGAGACACACTTAGTAGAGCATGGGGATGTCTCTCCTTTACAACATCACATAGTACTGGGAGATCACCTTCATAGTAGCAACAACCATAGGGGTGATGATGATTGTGACTCAGTGATGGTAACATGCGATTTTTTACCATGGGTACTGGTGGATGAGCTTTTGGTTGAATATTGGGGATTGACCGAAGCATATGATACCTTCCAGTCCTACAATCAGCTACATATGTTTTTGTTCTCCTTTTCTGACATCTTCATCATCGACAACAACATGAGGGGAGATAGACAGTGGTAGAGGACATGGAGAGTTGTTAGGCCAGGACCACCCGACATGAGTGCTTTTATGACATACAACAGGATAGGGGTGGATCATCATAGGCATACAATTGAGACCTTGCACGTGATGGTTAGCCTCTTAGGCCGTGGGATAGATGGCATCTCAAAGGGCAACACAGATACAAATTCTCATAGGGATGTGCACGGAGGGCTTCTGACAGTGATCAATATGACACAGGAGTACTTAGTGGGGATTGGAAGTGATAAACTTGCAAGTTTTCCATGGGATATGAGAGTCAATTTTGTTGGTGTAACACACCCACGACGGGGAATAAAATTTTTCGCTTTTCTTAAAGGACATAATCTCCATTCATAGTTCCTAATTTGGAAGGTCAGGGAACTAGTCCGACCTCCTGGTCAAGGATCTTCGATTCTGAAGCCAAACAATTCTCTGAGACCTTGATGTTCTCGTTCTATACTTAAAAACAGAACCTTTCAGTTCTTGGTGTGGGTTTAAGGGCACCGACGACCTTCCCCTTTGCCTTGCTGCGAAAAATTAGAGTGTCGGGCATTAGCTCCTTTTGTTTGATAAGCCCCTCTTGATATGACCTTGACAATGACCACACGATTGCGGGCACGGTCACAAGCAGTTTGGATTCAAACTGCTTTTGGGCCCGCAATGCTCTTACAACCTCCACGTGTCTTCTTGACGAAACCACGGTTTGAATTGTGGTCCGCCCTTAATATCTTAAACTCCTCGCAACTCTTGTCCCTGCAACGTTATGGGATCGTCGATCTCATGATCTTGATGATAACAGCTAAATCGACGATTCAGATCTGTGTCTCTCAGATCTACGGATCAGGTCAGTTCCCTCTAGATCAACGGTTGAGATCTCTTCACAATTCCAGACTCTGGGAATTTGAAATCTCAAGCCTAGCTTCCTTCCGTACTTCAATCCTCCGGAGTTGACGATCTACGGGCACCTATCCTACTCAATCAATGGTCCTGCCTTCATTTCGGGTGGTTGACCTTTCAACCCAGATCAATGGTCCAACGACCCTCTTCTCGATCGATGGTCGAGATTCCCTTCAGATCTCCAGACTTCTGAGATCTCAACTCTCAAACCTCTTTTTCCCAATTGATTTTACCCGGAGTCTAAGATCTACTGACACGTGCCTCCCCCAAATCTAACAACCGAGGATTACTTCAGGACTTTACCCAGAGTGTATGGATCTACGCCATGCTCCTCTTAGATCCAACGACTACAAATCACTTCGGGACTTTACCCAGAGTTCACTGATTCGTGCCATGTCTCCCTTAGATCCCACTGTCCAAATCTTTCTCTGGGGCTTCAGGTCTTCGTGCTTCGGCGATCTCAGTTCTCAAACTGAAAACCCACTTCAGCTTTTCCCTGAAGTTCGAGATCTGTTGACAAGTATCTCCTCACAGATCAATGACTCACGAGTCTTTGTCTCTTCAGGCTTCGGGTGTCTCAACACTTCAACCTCCGCCTTCCTCTAGATATTCTGACCTGTTGATACATACCCTCCTGGATTCAATGGTCTAGATCTCCTCTCTCACGAATCAGGATTTTGCATTTCGCAACTTTGGAGGTTGGCTTACCTTTGTCTCCCCGATTCCCAATTTCCTGATATTCACCCGCGTCAAATCAACGGTCAAGAAGGGTCCCGATAGATCCTTATATCTACGGTCCAGATCACGTCGCAACTTCGAGTTTTGGGAGTTTAGTCGCGCCAACATGCGAATCACCCGATGTGCGATCTTGCGAAGACTGAAGGAGTCGAGGCATTAACACCTGTGCCCCTTCTTCAAATCTAACGGTCGTGACAGACCATGGGTCCTCCTGAACGGATCACATCCATTCATCTTCTAAACGAAAGGATATTCCCTTTCGATACTTGAACTGTTCTTCCAGAGCTTTGTTAGTTATGAAGGATTTAGGAGTGTTGCGCTCTTTCTCCTGGGCTAAACACTTAGAAGGGTCTTCTGCACTATTCTTGTGCTCCTTCATCAAGTCTAGAACTTAAGTGTTTATCGGTCTCTACTTGCCTTGCAGAGAGCCTGTGCATACCTGCACTAACCCTCATGAGCTTAACCAACTCCATCCTCCAAGGGAATCAACATGATTAGGAGGGTCGACATGCGTACATGAAACTGTACCTAAGGTCGACGAAATCACAGCTCATGGCTCTGGCTTAAGCCACCATGAAACGCAAGCATTGATGAGTATAAAAACACATCCAATTCATACAATTTCCTACTTGCCTGATTACACAATCAAGCAGGAATAAATGGGATATAGTATAATCATTAAGCGAATATATCCATCCTTGCAACACTCATAGGATATCCAACTTTAATTCACAGTACCACTTAAATACACAAGATATGAAAATACTTATCTATTACAGGTGGTAGTCAACTAACTGATTGTGGGTGTTCGTCCTTCCACCCTACCATAGGCTCAAAGGCATTCATTCTTAGCACTTTGGCCACCCCCGTGCCAAGCCATGATATCACCAGGGAACTCTCGCATTTCTCAAGGGTTCTTTCTCTGTTCAGCTTATGGTCGGGTTCTGTTCTCTGCAACATTCAGGTATTTCTCTCTATTATGGCCTCAACGAGGTTTATCAGATGCTCACTTAGCACCAAGCTCGTCGTCTTCTATTTCTTATCCCCTGGAGAGATCTACGCATCTCCCTTACGAGCTTGCACGCTCCTCTCGTCTATCCTCTCTGGTTGTTCGTGTGTATCTATCTTACCTTCCTTCTTTTTGGAAGGTTCCCAACCCATCACATTCCTTTTGTTAGAAGGAAGCTCAGGTTTGCAGGTCTCTGTGGTACTTCGGGCTAACATTCTGCAGCTAGACCATGCTCCCATTCATGGGGGTAGTTGATAATTCAACCACTGGTCCTTTCTTCATTAACCGATTTCTCTCCTTGGGATCTGAAGGAGGTTTTTCATCCTCATCAAGGGAAATTTAGGGTTATTTGATATAATGAACCCTCTCGTATAGTTTTCACATTCTTCCTCTAGTGATATCATGGCCAGTACTTCAAGGCTTCACCCCCACAGTCAGTTATTGGCAACCCAAACAATAATACATTTACATTGTCCACATTCCTTAGCATGGTAATTCTATTTTGTGATTAAGTTACAAACTGGGGGAAACAGGGTGTTACAGTTGGTAGGTTGTTTCACCTCATGATGACCTAGGTTGCGCCAGAGAGCCACATACTTCACTTTGGGTTGGTTTTGAGAGGGCTTGTAGGGGATTTTCTTATAGAGCGTGATAGTTTCCCCTTTTGGACACTCATGATCGAGTATGGAGATGGTTGGGCAGGTGTTACTTCCACAGAGTTACTTTTATAGGTACAACTCCTTGACAACAGGTCTGGTTTCCACAGGTGTTTTAGCATGAGGATCCAAGTGTGGGAGATACAGTATGCATACAGGGAGAAAATAGTCATGATCAGAGTAGTGCAACACCAACATGGTGATCCTTGGCAAGGACTAGCATGGGACCCAGGGATTGTAGGGTTGAACATATCACTAACTGATAGAGGTGAGTGGACCCTTGCAGGGGAAATTTAATTTGACTTTCCAGTGAGCTTCAGTGTTGAGGAGAGCACATCACTTGAGGGTGTCTCATGGGGGTCTTGCAGTACCTCATTATGGCAGCAGCATGTGCAGTTGATGGAGACTATGTTGGTGTTGATATGGATTCAGAGGATGGACTCATTTTGGGATGAGGCCATGTGTCATGTGCAAGAGACTCCTGGAGTTGATATCATTCAGGATCATGATTCACAGGGTATTGCAGTTCACATCCTGATATGGGACCCAGGAGGCAGAGTGCATGATAGTTCATCTTTGGATGGGGCCTGCTGTGTGTCCCATAGGTGGACATGGGATCCCGATATTATACTTGGAGGGATTCGGTTATTGTTTGAGGACAAGCAATATTCTAGCAGGGAGGACTGTAATGTCCCCACTTTTGGACATCACTACATTACAGAGTGTTATGATGACCAGAGTAGCCAGAGGGAGGTTATAGCGAGTACAATGACTATTGAGAGGTATTTTGGGGTCCGGCTTGCATCGCTCATCTTATTTCATCATTATGATCCATTCTGCATAGCTTGGCTTTGGTTTCGTTGCATTTCGATGATTTCCAAGATTTTGAGTTATTTTTGGCTATAGGTTAATTAAATTCACTAAGGAAGTCATATTGGGCATAATACTTGGAGGAACCTCTTAGTGTGATATCTCATTGGAATTGAGAGGAACAACACTACAGGATAGGATGATGAGAAGTGACTTTCAGTGGCCAGGGAAGCCACAAGGAGAGATAAGGTGCTTTTCAAAGGTAAAATAGTTAGTTAATTAATTAAAGTGATTTAATTAATTAATTAATAATTAATAAAGTAAAAGTCACTTTGGAGGGACAAGGTGAGAAGGAAGGATAAAAGAGATGCAAGTGGCTCTATTCTCTCATTCATGTTGATTATCAGTTTTGATATCTGGCTTCTAGCTATTGAGCCCATGCCTTGGGGGTTTTGAGGATTTTGACTTAACAAACCCTAAAGATCAGCTAGGTGGTGAAAGATCCCACCCAACCCAATCCAAGCT
Source organism: Picea engelmannii (assembly GCA_009831015.1). Lineage (NCBI taxonomy): Eukaryota > Viridiplantae > Streptophyta > Pinopsida > Pinales > Pinaceae > Picea > Picea engelmannii. Next base: position 336,117 of record ML794392.1, read on the forward strand.
TGGCCACGAAGGTGAAATATTCCTCCCTCACCATTCTACATCAGATATACTCAACTTCAGGGGAGTTCTACATCAGCCATAGGTAGAGAGAGAAATAGGGTGTGCCATTGAGGGTTTCCAACAAAGGGGGGCACATTTGTGGAGCTAGATCGGTTCGATCTAGTCAAGGAGAAGGGGTTTTGGAGATTTCAGTTATTGAGTTTTCTTTGCAGAGGCCATAGCACCATTCTTGGTTTCTTCCAGAGGGATTTTGGTGGAGATTTGATTTGCATTGAGAGTGGGACGATTTCCCCAAGAGGAGGGCGCAACTGTGAAGTGGATCTGCTCACGAGAGGGTTTGAAGCTTCATTATTCAGTTAGGTATCTATTCTACCTTGTTCCTAGACATCATATCTATACTTCTAGAGTGTTTTGCTTGTCAGTGAGGCCAACTAGGAGGAGGGCTGAATTATCTAGGGTTTCACTCATCCAGGAGGGCGCAAGTCAAATAGGGGATTGTTCAATTGGAGGATCATCTCTTCACAGATCATCCTGAGACTTCATCATAGGTGTGACCTTGGCCCGATCTACACTTCCTGTGATTTTCAGAGTATTTGGAGGCCTCTATGAGGAGGGCCAAATTGTTGGGTGTATTTAGTCTTCCAACATGGCGCAACTTATCCAGTTGGGGTTTTGGCACTTCAGAGGACCGAGATCTCATCATGTTCTTCATCTATTGCAGCCATATGGCCTTTGGAGGCTTGTAGCTTCTATCCTTGATCTTGTTTGAGGATCATCTTCACTTTGCTATTTAGCTCTTAGCTATATTGTACCAGATCTGCAGATCCATTATATCAGGTTCTTCTACTATTATGAATAAAATCAAATCTGAGGCATTTTTGGTTATTCATGGTATTATTGGTCTTGTATATTGTTGAGATATGTTCCATTGCTATATCTTCTTATTTGTTGCTGCAAACACACATTAAAACCATCAGTATAATCCCAATGCAGCGTAAGAGACCATAATAAACAAAGTGTTTGACGAAATGCCACAACCAGAAAACGTTTAAAAACTCATGCAAAACATGATGTTCCTGGCATCTTGGCTTGGGAACATTACAAAAACACTATGAGAGAATTAACAATTACAAAGTTTCGAAAAGAGAAATAAGTGAAAATATTAAAAAAACTGAAGGTTAAGAAACCAAAATTTTAGAGATATAAGCAAAAAGAACTTTAACTAGATTAATAAGACAATTTTAATTAGAAAAATATCAATGATAATAAAAATAAGAATAATCTAATTTTATGATTAGGGTTTAGCCAAACATCAAATTAATGTATGAGGTTCTTTTGTTTGTGGGATAAGGGATTTCTTCCATATAGTGATTTGTTTAGTTAGTTTACAAAAAGGTACATACCTTATCTCCCTCTGAATTAGAACATGTGATTGTAAAACAATTTTTTTGAAATTATATTATCAAGTGGAAAAAAATAATAATCTAAGCCAATGGACAAGTGAACTAATCACATTCAAGGTAAATTCACGTGAAGTTTGAACTATCCATCTTTTGCATTCCATGAGAGAGAAATGCATGGGTTGATTGCTCCTTACATTTAAAAATTCTATATACATTACTTGCATTGCCTACATAAGACATTGTTTTGACCTCCTAACTAGCAAGAATAATTTATGAGAGCTTCGTGACAAAATGAGATTAATGAGATAACATGAATGTCCAATCATGGAGTTGATATTTGTTTTGGGAAAGAGAGAAAATGCACCATTGAAAAATCATTTGAGTCATCATTCATTATGATGAACATCGAAAAGGAAGGACCAACTCTGCAATTCATTATGATGCCCCTTCTCCTGGTTGCATCACATGCTAAATACCATCGTCCTTCAATAATACCAACAAAATCAATGAAACAAAGGAAGTTTGCTATGTATAAAGACATTGATGTTAAAGATGAAATCATACACAAAAGTTTTCATCTCCTCCACACTTTAAACCAAAAAACACATTGTTGTAGTAGAATGTGGAGAATATTGTGTTAATGTAGATGTATTTGTTTTTAAAACCATTCTCATATTTCCAAATCATCCAAAGAAAAATGTTAATCCAATTGAAAGAGAAAACCCAACTTTCAATTATTATACAAGATCATTATTTTTAACATAAATTGGAAAATTTACATTATAAAAAGCCACAACTAAGTTGAACAATGAGGTAGTACAAAAAACGAGTTTCCATGACATAAAACCAACAATGCAAGTAGATAGTATATGTCAAAAAACAAGAAATTCTAGATCATACTTTGTTGTAGCTTCCAAAAAATTGTTGCTTGTGTAAACTCTAAAAAAGACTCCTAGAATAAGTGTTGTTTTACATAACATAAAAACAAATGGAAGACATGTTGGTTGTTGGCTTCATCTTGTCCAATGTTGGTAGGATGAGATTCCTAAATACCCAAGTCCATGATCTCCATCAGTGGATGCACTGTTTATTCTTCCTTCATATCTTCTTGGGCTAAGTTTACTGACATTCTATAGTTGGAGGCAACATAGTGTGAGCCTTTACTGAGATTGCAAACCACGTTCCTTAGCATGGAACACTCACCTCCCAAAACTTGGATTTGTCTTGTCTGCTAAACCAAAGTATCCATGATCAGAGAATTATGAGAAATACATTAATGTTCATTCTCATGAACTTTTGTGGTTATTGAGAAAATTGAAGATTTGTTGTTATTAATAAACTCCTCAAGTTTGCAGAGCACTCTATGAAGTTCTTGGACTTCCTTGTAGTTCGTGTTCAAGGGCTCTAGTTGTTGCCCAATCAAGAAAGGATTAAATGGAACTCAAATATATAATTCCCAAAGAACAACCTTGATATTCCTTTGAGACTAACACTATAGACCCTCTCAAATTACCATCCCATGAAGATGATTGTGCCAAGGGGACATGACAAGGCATATGGGAGCCAACCTGCATATTCAAGCATCCCAGCCATGAACAAAACCTCCAAGCAACCCATAAGGGACCCAAGACCACAATCACCTAGAACCATAATAAAGCACTAGAACAAAGCACCAAAACAACATTCCTTATTAGAGAACCAGAGTAAAACCATGAAGTCCACCACATTGACTAATAAATCTAAATCATAGACCAAGAACAATAAGGAATTCTTACTTGAAAGACAAGCATGACTGGGACTAACCATCATCATGCATTATCACCGAAACCACCTATAAACTGAGCCATTATCCCACCTATGTTGTGAGATAACATACAATAGGTTTCAAATTGTTGGTTGAGTGTTATGGCCGACACGTGCAAGGTTGGCAGAGAAGTGATGCCCTTCACATCCCATCCCTTGCTTGATATCACTCGACACCTTGACTACCTTGACAAGTGTTGGTTGGTGAGGTTGTGACATGCATTCATGTTTAATAAATCACAAATGAACCGAGGGGATGATTTGACTATATAAACCCCCATTTTCCCTAAGGAACCCTTCTTTTAATTTTGTGGCTTCGTTTACAAGATCGTCAGCTTGCAGATTGAGGCCCCTCGGGACCTTGAAGAAGGCGACTTCTTGAAATCGATGAGTCTCTTTTTGAATCTTCGCTACTAGTGATGCTAGCTTGCCATCCACCGTAGTCTTCTTAGAATTCATTAAGCTTATACACAATTCTACTCAAATCACCAATGTCGATCAAAATCCTTACTCTATATGCATTCATTGATAACAGTCCTTGAAGCCTTACGTATACCTCTCACTAATTATTTGTGATTGTCCTTAAATTCTATGCATAAGTCAATTCTTATTTTCCCAAAATAAAAAACAATCCCCTACTCTTACCACTCTGATTAATATATAAAATCATTACAATCCCATGATTCTAATTTAAAAAAAAAACACATAAAGTTATGTATGAATAAACTCCTTTACAACATTGAGTCACTCTTCCATGTAAAGGATGACCTAATACAATGCTATCTTCTAGAAACAAGGTATTTGGAATAGCCACTATAACATTGAGTCACTCTTCCACGTGAAGGATGACCTAATACAATGCTATCTTATAGAAACGAGGTATTTTGAATAGCCATTGGATAGTGAAATCAAGAGTTATTAAGTAACTTCCCATGTTTATATATCTAATTATTTTTTTAATTAGTGAAAGTGGTTCAATTCCCATGTTTATATATCTAATTATTTTTTTAATTAGTGAAAGTGGTTCAATTCCCTAGGACATGTCATTCATATATTAAGAATCATGATTAAAGTATATGGCAATCACTTGGCCAGCGTGCAATCGTTCACATCACACATATAACGTGCAGAAAGTACTTATTATTTGTACTTAACATTTAGATATTAGAAGGTTAATATTACTTTATCACTTACACCTCTACACCTTCACCTACCTCTACGAGGGTGGAAGTGGTGTGCAATAATTTTTGATAATTAATAAAGTAAGAGTTAAGGGGTCAATGTTTTTAATAATTTAAATTTAAATTGAATAAAAATTATATGATAAAGAAAAACTAATGTTTTAAGAGTTCTAGTTAACAATGACCATGAATGTTTTTAATACTTTGAATTTAAATTGAATAAAAATTATATGATAAAGAAAAACTTATGTTTTAAAAGTAAAATGATGAAATAGTTGATCTTTATCAATTCCACTTTAATAATTCGTTTAACTATTATTAACCACCATTTTCATCATTGTTGACTACCATTTTGTATTATTTGAGTATTCTATCTTCAAATAATTAATATTCAAAATAAATATGATTTATGTTAATTGAATTTATCATAAATGTAATATTTAAAGGAGTATAAATTTATATAGTCTGAGTGGGTTTAATGGTTAAGCACATGTGTTTCCTCTTAAAAAATTACAAGTTTAAATCTAGAGCGGAATAGGGTATGTATACCTTTGTAGACTTTACCAATCAAATAGCCAAGCAGAAAGGAGTAAATTATTATTATTATTTAGAATGTGTGTTTAAATTATTTTTTTGTTAAATGTTTGATATAATAATAATAATAATCTATTTTTAAGGTCACGGCCAAGCCAACACACCAAATTCGTGTATGAGACCCCCTTGTTTGTGGGACAAGAGACCCCCCTCCTCCCAGCAATTTGACTGATAAAGTCTACGAAGGTATACATACCCTACCCCCTTCTAGATTTGAACCTATATATAAAGATATATATTAATTTTGAGTATTAATTTAATTGGTTTAGAGAAATGAGTTTTTCATGCTACTCCCTTGATTCCGTGGGAGATTTGGATTGATTAAATTTATTTTATAAATAAAAAATATTTATATACTTGTATAAAAAAATATACAATTTTATTAAATAAAAGAGTAATAAAATGCACATATAAATATTGTAGGAAAAAAATATTTATATATACAAACTACAAACAACCTTTCGAAATTGATAATAAAAAAATATATTCAATGTGTAAAGCAATAATTGACATACTTTTATTTAGTTGAATATGACACACAATCATTTCAATTGAAAAAAACATTTGACAATAAAATTTCATGCTTCAACCAATGGGTGAGTTGTTTTTGATTTCCTTAGATTAGTGGAATATTATGCAGATCACGAAATAGATATGAAAACTATTAAAGTTAAAACTATTAAAGTTCATGTTGCATAATTTAATATAAATTAATATTACTCTAACAAGACAATGAAGCAAAATAATATATATTTTTATATTAAATTGATTATATTTTTAATTGGAGAAAAAATATATAAATTAATTAATTTATGAAAACTATTAAAGTTCATATTGCCCAATTTAATATAAATTAATATTACTTTAACAAGACAATGAAGCAAAATAATATATATTTTTATATTAAATTGATTATATTTTTATATTAAATTAATTATATTTTTAATTGGAGAAAAATATATAAATTAATTAATTTATTTTGAATAAATTTTCACTTATCTTTAATAATAAATATTAGCAAGGTTTAAATTTCTTTTCTTTATATCATATTAATCAATGTTAAATCACAATTTTTTCCAATATAATTTAAAATAAAAATTGATTAGATATCATATTGTTTAAGAATAGATTAGTGAAAGTTTATCCCAAGATTCTTAGTGGATGCCAAATTGAACCTTATAATTTAAAATAAAAAATGATTAGATATCATATTGTTTAAGAGTAGATTAGAAAAAGTTTATCCCAAAATTCTTAGTGGATGCCAAACTGAACCTTATAATTTAAAATAAAAAATGATTAGATATCATATTGTTTAAGAGTAGATTAGTGAAAGTTTATCCCAAGATTCTTAGTGGATGCCAAACTGAACCTTTTTCGGATTTTCAACAAATCCCCCCAGAGCAACACACATCTCAAAATTGAATAAATAAACGTTTGCACGTTGATTAGTGACATGCACTAGTGTAAATTCAATGCCATCTAGTGATTAAAAAAATCAAATTATCACTTACAAGATTAGATTAGTGAAGGTTTATCACAATTGAGTTGGATTTGACTATAGTGGATGCCAAATTTAACATTTCTAGGACTCTGAGAATCCCTACAACATCTCTGGGGATTCGAGAAGCAACCATTCATAATGGGTAATCCAATCCATTCACTGGGATTTACCACCTAGGATTTCATTGCCCACTAGCATTTGCCACAATCTTTGAGTTCACTAATTTGAGTTCACTAATTGGTATTTGCCACCTTGAAGTTCACTACTAATTGGTATTTGCCAGCCACCTTGAAGTTTAATCAGTGGCCTTCACCACCTTGGAGTTCAAGGGGGATTGGTATTAGAGCCTTTGCCACCACTCATTACTATTTGACATTTGCCAGCGACCTTGAAGATCATTGCTCAGTGGCTTCACCACCTTTAGCCCACCGGGCTTCACCACCTTTAGCTGAGTGGAGATTGGTTATGGTATTGGTATTATAGCCATTCGCCACCTTAGAGTTCATGAGTGGGCTTCAGCGTCACCACCTTGAGTTCCCCTGGGAATGGTATTATGGCCATTCGCCACGTTGGAGTTGAGTGCTCACTAGACTTACCACATCACCGTGGAGTGGCATTGGCCACCTTGGAACCCACAAGAGTCTAGAACGAAATACATTAGGATATATACATAAGATATATGAAGAACAACACGTGAAATACATTAGGATATACACATAAGAATATATGAAGAACAACACGTACAAGTGCATGATGGGCATTGAAAAGAGGTCGGCGTTCATAAATCCTAGTCTTCACAACCCTAGAAATCAGTTAATAACATTAAAGAGATACTAGAGCCGTCAGATGCATGGCAACTGACGTGTCGCCAATCTAAGGCACGTCTCCAATATTTGATTTACATCAATGAATTAAGCCGAACAAAGAATGGAGAATTAGAAATAAATAAATTGAAAAAATTAGAAAAAAACCCAAGTTGCCCTCTCATTACCTTAATTGGGTGATATGATAATGATGATGATAAGGATTCTCTTGGTATGAAATTAGGAATTCGGTTGATTTTCTGCACCGAACTGTATCCTCTGCAATCTCTCTCTCTTGGCTTATGTGAGTTCTTATAAATATATAATGTTTTTTTGCCCTTAGGTGATTGATTTTAAATCTTATAATGAAGAATATGATAGAATGGCAAATACCCATTTTAAAACCTTGGCAAAAATATCACATGGACTGTGCATTTTGGCATATTTTTATGCAAGGAAAGTCTGTTTTGGGCATTGGTAAAGATAGAGATTGGGAGTTTCAAACTTGAGTAAAATTAGGTGGGCATTCTATATTTTCATTTTGTGATTCTCGTGTGATTTTGATCTAAATTTTTTTTGGTAAATGCATGGTAATATATGTATATATCCTTGTTGGGTACGGATATATACAACTTATATAGATTTTGTTTTTCCCTGTGAGAGAAATATTCATCTTTGTTGTTGGGTATATGCATAAGGTGATTCTGTAAGTGCCTTTTGACTTGTGCTCTTTTGAAGGGCTTATGCATGGTTTTGTTGGGTTTATGTTATGTCTTTTCCATTCAGAGTTGGACATGGATTTTTTTCTTTTTCTTTTAATGTTGGATGTCTGTTTGTATTGTCTTTTAATGCCTTTTCAATGTTGAGTATATTCATAGTTTCTGGTTGGTTTGTATGGGAATGCATGGCTGGCTTATGTGTGAGGCGGGTGATGTGGGTATATGCTAATCTTTTATTTTAATTTAGGTGGGTATATACAGTTTTGGTGATTTTTTTTTTTTCAAATTTTTGGGTGGGCATTGACTAATTCTGAGTTTTCGGTTGTAGATCACACGGATATATTTTCCTGCACTGATTTCCTAGGTGGGTATATGCATTAATGGTGATTTCGGAATGTGGGCATGTGTGGAAACTTGATTTCTTTCTGTGGGTATATTTATATTTTCTTCTTTTATCTGGTTGCATTTATTTCCTGTAAGTTGGGTACATGCAGTTTTATAGATATGTTGCAGGACTAGGACATGCTGTTTTGCTAGGTGGGGATATGCATTCATTCTTTCTGTAACAAAAATAATAATTTTCTTGTTTTTTCTTATGCAGGTTTTTGCCTTCTAGGTGCTGTCTCCGCGGGGGAAATACTGCTACTTCTCTATTTGGGTAATTGGTAGGAGCGTCTGGCTCCACTAGTCCTTACTTTCCCCATTATGTCAGACCACTGTCATAACAATGGCAGTTCCCTAGAGGAGCCTCAGAACGGAAGCCACCATTTGGCTTTAGTTCCAGATTCACCTTGTCTCCAACCTCTAACTTACCCGGGAGATTCTTTGGCTCATCATTCCTCGCCACAGGGAACGCCGGTATGCAAGGCTTATCCTTCACCAGTTGCCAAGCATGAAGAAGTAGTTGCCAAAGGCTCTCTGTTCCTACAGACTCTCGGCAAGTTTCATGCCACTGTCGGTACAAAATTCATGTAAGTTATATTTTGCATTTGAACTTCAAGCATTATTGGCATTTAACAATGAATCTCATTTGAGTAAGGAACTCCTTTGAGTAAAAGCAAGGGATTACGTACAGCTTAGAGTCTTTATAGCAAGGAGCTACTGCCATATTAGAGGCTTCTTTTTTTGATAGCATGGAAGATAAACTTATGCTTGGAAGAGAGTGTATGTCTCTCTCTCACTCACACACACACACATATATATATTTTGGTGAAAGTGCTGCCACTAAACTGAAGAGAAGCATTACAACTTTTCCAAGGAGGTGGGACGCCACAAACCGCCTGCTAATGCGGGTGAAATGGCCCTAGAGGGGTGAACCGCTCTGAAATGTCACTTTCCTTTCCCTAAGCTCTGCCAAGACAGGCTCATCGGCAAGGGTATGTCATATCAGGATCCCATGCATTATAATATAGTTTTCCTTGCCTATTTGTTGGAGGACTCGATTTTCAACCCAAACATTATAACATAGTTTCTCTTGCCTCTTCAGCTCCTTAATTTGCAGCCTGAGTATTATTGCGGACTCTCTTTTGGTCTCTATATTATGTGGGTTTGGCGTTTAGTTAAATTTTCATCTTGATATATGAAGTCCAGAGAATTACTCCAGTTTTAGGAGGATCAAACTGATTCCATCATGTGGTCAAAGTATACCAAATGGAATTTCATCAAGGAGTGACTCTGCAATACGCACGAGAGCTTGATGGAGGGCAAGCAAAGGAGGTGAATAGTCACTTCAAAACAAGCTGTGAAACCAATATTTCATTATAAAATTTCTATACCTAATCCTGTTTGTATTGCCTCATACCACTCATAGACGTCAGAGTAACATTTACAGTCTTTGTACTTGAAACCTGCATGCAAAAGTCTTCAAACATGGCACCAAATCTGGTCTTCCTAAAAGCTCAATGTTCCTATTCCTTGCTTTCCTCCTTACTTGCCTGATCACCCGAAGTATCAACATTAAGCTTGGAATAGCAAAAGGTCTTCCTTGCAGAAAAGTGGAAGTTGAGGCATTGACTGTCTCCCAACTCCTAAACTAACTCTCAGAGTAAATATCTAAATTTTTATAAGGGTGTAGACATGTCCCATACCATAGCATAACTGTGTCACTGAACAACAAGGTGATCGATCACAAATTTGAATATAAAAATGCTAGTTCAATAAATCCAAAACAATTCACTGTGACCACTGATGCTCCTGCATGAGAACTAGTGAGATGCTTTCCATTCCTCAAACCTGCAAATTAATAACATGTGTAGTTATTTTGGAAGCTGCGGCATGCCCTGAGAACTGATATTTTGGCAGAGTACAACACTGGATGACTTATTTTGCACCTCAACTTTGCTTCCTATTTCTATGGTTTAGATTTTGTATGGTTGCCTGCTTATAAATACTACACAATAATCTGATTGAGATTTTGTTAGAATGGATTTGGTCAAATGATTAGTAGGTTGCATTTATCGACGATCATTATGAGCCCAATTGCTTTGTAGGCTTCATGCATGCGAACAATACAGTCTCAAATGCTTTATTGGGCATTATTTAGGAGAGGAAACCAAGATAAGTCCCATGGTCAATGACAAATGGTTGCCTGTCCCAATGAAAATGAAAGAGTGAGTTGATTTGGTCAAATGATTAGTAGGTGGCATTCACCAACTTTCATATGAGACCAATTGCTTTGTAGTCTTCATGTATGCAAACAATACAGTCTCAAATGCTTTATTGGGCATTATTTAGGAGAGGAAACAAAGATAGGTCCCATGGTCAATTGCAAATGGTTATTTGTGTCAAGTGAAATGAAAGAGTCAGTCAGTGAGTTGCATTCAATCTCTAGTTTCATATTTAGTATGTTTTATTGCTTTGTAGGGTTCCAGTCATTGGAGGCAAAGAACTGGATTTACATCTTTTGTATGTGGAAGTTACTTCTCGTGGAGGCCTACAACAAGTAAGAATGTGATCAGTTACATTTTCAAGATTTTGTGTGTTTATTCTACTATTTTTAACATTTATGATTTGATGGTTAATTTGTGTATTGTCAGTCTCATCTCTGTGTTTATAGTGATAAATGTTATGTAAATTTCACCATGATAAACCTTTTGTTTGATTTATTTGTGATAAGTGACAATGCTCATGTATGCATATATATGGATTTGAAATGCTGATTATTTCTTAAATATCAATGCTGATGTATATATATATGGAGTTGAAATGTGGAATTCAATAAGATCATTGGTCAGTGCTTGAATTTAAATGTGGTTTAGGCAGCTAAGTATAACATTTTGTCACTTATATTCTTTGGTGGTTTGTGTTTGTATTTGTAACATCAACTTCAAACACCCTCATTCCATTTAAACTTGTTTTGATGAGTACCCAGTGTTTAAAATCCAAAATGGATTGTAATAAATGGCCATGCCCCAGGGTCACCTCTCTTATGTTCAACAAAGCAAGTCTAAACAAGAATGATGCAGGACTGCTAGGGACATTAGCTATAGGTTGGCTAATGTTAAAATAGATGTGGGATTTTCTATACCAGACATTGGCTCATACTTGATATATGGTTGATGCTTTAGGGGAACCGTTTTCAGTTATTTTTATTTGGATTGCTTGCATTTCCAAGAGATTTCTGGCAGGATATTTCCTTGCATTACATCTCTTTTCACTGTATCATTGTCTTGATATGTATATGCTTGAATGAAGATTTACTTCTGAACAGAGGGGCATTTTAGCCAGAAAGATGTTAATCCACACCTCTCAATATGAAAATATACCTTTGAGGGGAGAAACCTTGGTATATATACATAAAAGAGGGAATTTAACATGATGAGAGGAGAGACCTATTGCATCTAGAAGTTCAGTATGACATCAGCTTTGTAAACATAGAGTTAGGGTGTGGAAGGTGTCATTGGTATAGTGTTTCCAAGTGAAAATATGTTCTGGAAAAAGATTTGTAAGAAAGCCAGTCAAAACTTTCAGTTTCAAATTTCAATTATATTGTCAGTCATGAGTTTTTTCTGATGATATCTCCACTGTATCAGATTTTTAGTTGCTTAGAGAACATGCTAAAAGAGTTGTTTCACTTGGATATAATTGTTGTGTTATTTATGTTTTCAATTGGAAATCTATTGTTAGAATATTTTTTGCAAATATCAGTCCAGATTCCATATTCAAATACGCATGATCCTATATACTGAATTCATTACCAATAGATCTTGATGTGTTGATATGCATTTTACGTAATACTAACATATTTTGAAATTGTTTGCCTTGTTTGAGGAGGAATTTGAGGGCAGAGGTTGATGTGCTATAAACTCACAAATGTTGAGATTTTCACAAGTTGGCTTCTCTAGGGTGGTGCTTTGGAGTCTGGACAACAAAAAAAGCATGAACAACACCCCACTGTAATCATGTTGTCCAGGTCCATGCAAATTGTTGTAGTCCATAAGGGTGCCCATGTTGATTTGGGCACCCTAGATGAAGTCATTTGCCAAAAGAAGCCTTGTCTCCTTCTTCTAAGGTTAGTTGGGTAAAAGAAGAGTTGCTGTTAGGGTTTGCCCAGAATTACCATACTAATACTTGCCTTGTACTTGTCAAGGCAGGTGAATGGTCACATTCATACTCAACATACTCGAAAATATTAGAAAATGAAAAAAAAAAATTAATGCAAGAAAAAGTAAATATTCCATAGATAAATTAAAATATTAAATATCATAGAAAGACAAACTTCCCACATCTTACCGACAATAAAAACAGACATTCATTGGTTCTCACAGCCCATAAGGCATAGATAGATAGACAATGCATATATCATAAATGGTAAACTTCATTATCATAAACGACACATTTTTTACATGTTTGGACCATAAATAGTAAATATTAAACACTTGTATTCTATAATTCTGTTTAGTTCATAACCCATAAGGTCCATATGGCATAGACTACAAAGTTACAAACACACATGCTACAAATTTGAAATTACAATGAATTATGATTGCACAATACAAATGTTAAAACTACAATACTATCAACTACTAGTCTACTGGTGCTCAAAGATGCAACATTGGCTATTGAATTAGACCCAATTGTAGCACCTATGCCTCAACCCTCTATTGGTGTTCTATGGGGTTATGCTTTGGTAGGTAATGTCTGATCCCTTATGGTCTCTCCAGTCGCTCCTTCATCTAGCCAACTTAGATCATCCCCTAGAAAACCATGCTCGTCGTCTTGAAGTAACTTAGATCTTCCCCTAGAAAACCATGCTCCTCATCTTGAAGTTTGCATGAACCTGTTAGATATTTACCTTTGTTGTTCAATTAGTATTCTCCAACAGTGATGCCACTCCAGCTTCATTGTTCTTGGTTCCTGTGCACAGCAGCAGAGAGAGGTCAGTGTGTATGAGGGCACAGCACTAGTGGAAAAAAGGAGGTGCACATCAGTTATGTAGGAGAGAGATGGAGAGGGTGCATGCATGCCTCCAGCAGGCATGCACCAACCTTGCAACACTTCTATAAGGAGGCAGGCATGCACCAACCTTACAACACTTCCATAAGTAAGCTGTTGTTCATATTTAGCATTCTAGTTAGCTCAAGTTTATTTTTTCATGCATTGACTATCATTAGAGGAGGGTGCAGATCCCCAGGACAGCTAGGGTGCTTGCATGAGGAGTTAAGGAAGGTGTAGATGTCAAGGAGGAGTGCATGTATGCATGCCATAGTTGGCCTCTAGGTGAGGTGCACTATCTTTGGCACTTCTATCCATGTAGGAGGGCACATTGCGGAGTAGATTATAATGATCCACCTTGGGTGCTTCATGCATGTGACCATCGTATCTTTCCCCCTTCTTCCTATTCTACAAAAGAGATGCAGGGTGCACCACTGTGTTGGTTGGAGAGTTTTAGTATTGACCTGCAGCAGTGTAATTTTTCTTCTTTCATTGAATATAAGATTGACACAGTATTGAGAATTTCACACTGTTTGTTTGTTGGTTTTAATTTCCTGCAGTAGTGTTTGTAGATTAACATATATCGAGATTGTTGTTTTGATGGAGGTTTTTAGGTTTTAAGCTACCTAGGTTTATGTTATTTTATTAGAGTCTAGAATTTGCTTACCATGGTTTGAAATTTAACATGGTACTAGAGCACATCTATTGAAATACTTTAGATCCATGTATGGAATGGGCTGCTTCCTTTGAGAGGGAGTTGTTGGAGAGTCTTAGTGGGTGTGATGCCTAATGACTGAAGTAGATCCGAACCTGTGATAGGTTGTTGGGTGAGATGCCTAGGATCTTCCAATGATTGGAAGGTTGTTATTGGATTGAGATAGGCAATTTGCCCTTGGGATAGGCTGCAAATCTGATTCCTTTTGAGTTTGATCTATTTGTTCAAGTGTGCTTTGGCTTGCAACGATGGCTAGTTTTGGTCTCCAAGACTATCACATGTTGGAAGATGCTTCTGACTATATATTATGGAAGTGCATGTTGTAGAATCTCTTGGAGGAAGATGAACTATGGTATCCTGTGGATACAAAGGTCACACTGAACTGTGGTATCATATGGATACGAAGGTCACACCTCCCACTGATTTTAAGGAATCGGTAGAACATACTAAGAATTGCTTTTAAGGAATTGGAGGAAGATGAACTATGGTATCCTGTGGATACAAAGGTCACACGAAACTGTGGTATCCTGTGGATACGAAGGTCACACCTCTCATTGATTTTAAGGAATTGGTAGAACATACTAAGAAATCGGCCAAGGCAAAGCAAATTGTTCTTGATTCAGTGAATAATCACTTGATTAGGGACAAATGAAAGAAGAAGGTGGTGAAGTAAATGTTTGATGCATTGGTCATGTTGTACCGAGTCTCAAGTTGTCTCGTGAAATGCTTCCGAGGAACAAGTTCACTGGTACCCACATGAGCTAGACTAATATTGTAGCGAGCTATCAGATGAAGATCATAGGTTTGAGAGATAACTTGCTTCAATTAGAGAAAAAATTGATGGGAGTGAGCTAGTTTGGATCACTTTGAATGGTTTTGGTCCATCGTGGCATTACTTTATTTAGTGTGTTTGTGCGTGTGAGAAGTTACCCACTTTTGAGAAACTATGGGATGACTTTGTTGGGGAGGAGATGAGAGTAGAGATGGTTTCAACTAGTTTTGAAGAAGCTCAAGACCTAGCCCTCATTGGAAAGGTGAGAAAATGAGGTAAGAAGGGAGGATTTGGGAAGGGTTAGAGGAAGAAGGAAGACATAGGATCTTCAAACCAAGGGAAGAAAGAGCCGAACCATGCAATGTGCTTTAAGTGCCACAAGTTTGGTCACTATGCCTCTCAGTGTCCTAAGAAGAAGGGGAAGGTTAAGCAACAATAGAAGCAATGTGTAAGGAGTTTAGAAGCTTTTGTAGGGGTTGACGAGGTTGCATTGATATCGGAGACAACCTTCTCAATGGTGTCGTGCCTTTCCAGTAAAACCATTTTCAGTGTTGGGTGGTATGTGGATAATGGAGCTTCTAAACACATGACAACCAAAAAATCAACTTCCTTTAGACTAAAAGAATGAAATTTCAGCATGCAAGTGGAGCTTGATGATGATGCCAAGTACTCTGCGATTGGGATTGGTTCTATCTGATTTCGTATGCGTGTAGAAGAGTTTTTTGGGCTATATGAGGTATGGTATGTTCTTGGTTTAACCAAGAATCTTCGTTTACTTTTTTGTCCAACAGATATAAAGTGTATCCCTAAGTTTTGATGATCAACAAGTGATTATTATAAAACACAACCCTAATCTTGGTCACTTGCACTATGGAGCTTTGCATGCCAACACTTCTTTCCCAATCAGTGAGCACATATCGAGAGGGATTCTTGATTAGTTACATTTAGATGTTTGTGGATCCATGTCATCAACTTTGTTGACAGGTAATATCTATTACATTTCTTTCATAAACGATTCTTCTAGGAAATCTTGGATTTATTTTATGAAGACCAAGGATGAGCTCTTTGGTAGGTTCCAAGAGTTCAAAGCTCTTGTGGAGAACCATATAGGTAAGAAGATGAAGGTACTAAGATTTGATAATGGTGGAGAATATACCTCTAAAGAGCTTGGTTCCATTTGCAAAGAAGCAGGGATCAAAAGAGGGAGTTAATAGTGCCTTACAACTCGTAGTAGAATGGGGTTGCTGAAAGAAAGATTGGGTCCATTGTTGAGACAACAAAAGCTATGGTTCATGACCTAGATTTGCCTATGTTCCTTTGGGAAAAGGCATGAATAGGTGTTCTCATAACTTATAAGGTATCGAAGGAAAAAATACCAGAGGAAGCTTCCATTGGTGAGAAACCCTAGGTATCACACTTTCATGTTTTTAGTTGTCCTGCATATATTCACATTCCAAAGGAGAAAAAACTAAATTGTGGAACCCTCTAGTTTGAAGGGTGTTTTTGTTGGATACAATGAGTCCTTCAAGGCTTATGGAGTCTACATTCTCTCACTGTGGAAGGTAGTAGTTGGCTGAGATGTGGAGTTTGATGAGGATGCATGTTTCCCAAGGTCTCAAGAGCCTTCAACAAAGGTTGAGGAGGGAGAAACACTAGCTGTCCCAAATGATGATTTGGAGAAATCTTAAATTTTAGAATCAGATCAACAATGTTTCAGAGGTGGAATTGATGCTTCATGACCTTCTAGTTCAACTAGGAAGCTTAGGTGGCTTACCTAGACATTGTAGGATGCACATGAGCAAGTAGGAGCTCTAAAGACATCCTTTTGAGTGAGTCGTCCTCCTAAAAAGTTAATGAATTATGTTGCATTGATGTCTCGTTGATGTAGAGCCTTCTAGTTATGAGGACACAATAGGTGAGCAAGTATGGCAAAATGGCATGCTGAAGGAGTATAACTCCATCATGAAGAATGATGTTTGGGAGATTGTGTTGAGACTAGTGGGAAGTCAGTGATTGATTCCAAGTGGCTATACAAGGTGAAGTGTGCAGTAGATCGCAACATAGACAAGTACAAGGCTTGGTTTCCAGTGATAGGTTTCTTCCAAAGAGGGAATTGACTACAAGGAGACCTTTGCTTTAGTTGCCAAGTATACTTCCATCAAGTCCATTTGGCAATATGTCTATATCACATAGACGTAAAGACAATGTTTCTTAATGGTTTGATTAAGGAGGAAGTACACACTAATCAATCAAGAGGCTTTGAGGTGCATGGGTGAGGGACCCATGTATGCATATTGAAGAAGGCCCTTCACATGTTGAAGTAGGCACCGCGTGCCTGGTACTCAAAGATTGATGTGTACCTATTAGGTTTGGGCTTCACTAAAACTGTTGTAGTTTTGAACCTTTATAATTTATTTGATGGATTTGATCTTCTTGTTTTAGTCCTATATGTAGATGATCTTATATTTACAGGTAGTTTTAAGATACTAATAGCATGGTGCAAGAGAAAGTTCGCACGTGAGTTCGATATGAAGAACATAGGGCTTATGAAATGCATTATTTCTCGAGTCTAGAGGTTTGACAGAGTCCAAGTGAGGTCTTCCTCGAACAGGGCAAGGATGTAGTTGAGATTCCTAAGAGATTTTAGATGATGGATTGTAAGCCTGTGGCTACTCTTATTATATCAATTATGAAGTTATTAGTAGATTTAGATTTGGATTTGGTAGATCCTTGTATGTACAAGGCGTTGCTAGGTTCCCTTATGTATTTAGTGAATACTAGATTTTTTGCTATTTGTTTTGTTGTAAATGCTTTGAGTTAGTATATGGTTGAGTTGCAACAGATTCACTGGGTTGCTACAAAACATGTGCTTTGATACTTGAAGGGCACAATACATTATGGTTTGAGGTATGTTGGATGGTGAATTGATGTTGCATGGTTTTGTTTTAATTCAGGTAGGTCAAGTTTGAGGTACTTCAGGGTTTTGTTTTAATTAGAGTTCAAGTATGATATTTTGGCTTAGTTGGAAGTAGACAACAATGACGCTTACTTTGGTAAAGGCATAAAACAAGTTAGCCAATCATGCTAGGTGTGAAGCTATTTGTCTTTGTCAGTTGATTGTAGAGTTGACTAATCATATGTTGGACCCTATTGTGGTTGACTATGACAATCAAAGTTATATCAAATTCTTTGAGAATCCACTATTTAACAACTGCTCCAAGCACGTAGATATCGGTACCATATCCTTAGGGACAAAATTTAGAAGGGGGCAATGGTTCTTGAATATGTTCCTTTGAGTTTGTAGGTTGCAAATATTTTGATGAAGTGCTTGGCTAAGATGAAGTTTGAGATGTTGAGGGAGAGATTGGGTTTGATGGAGAACACTTTAATTGCAAAGAGGGAGAGTGAGTTATTTACATTTGTTGCTCAATTAGTATTTTGTACCAGTGATGGTGCTCTAGCTTTATTGTTCTTGGTTTCTATGCACAACAACAAAGAGAAGGCATTGTGTATGAGGGCGCAACACTAGTGGAGGTGCATAACAGTTATGTAGGAGAGAGATGGAGAGGGTGCATGCATGTCTTTAGCATGCATGCGCTAACCTTAGAACACTTATATAATTAAATTGCTATTCAGATTTAGCGCATGCATGTGCTCACCTTAGAACACTTATAGAATTAAATTACTATTCGGATTTAGCATTCCGATTAGCTAGAGTTTATTCTTGCATGCATTGACTATCATTAGAGGAGGGTGCAGATCCCTATGACAACTAGGGCATTTGCATAAGAAGTGGAGTAAGACACATATGCCAAGGAGTGTATATGCATGCATGCCACATTTATCCTCTAGTGGGGCACACACTATCTCTGGCACTTTAGCCTTGCAAAAAGGCACATTGCCTGAGTAGATTGGGATTAGGGTTTGATTGATTCACATTGGGTGCTTCATGCAGGTGATTGGATGCATTGTATCTTTCCCTCTTCTTCCTATTCTATAAAGGAGATGTAAGGTGCACCACTTTGTTGGTTGGATCGTTTTAGTTTTGAGCTATAGTAGTGTAATTTTTCTTCTTTTAGTAAATTGAAGGTAGATGTAATATTGGGAGTTTTTCGTTATGTGCTCATTGTTCTTAATTTTTAGCAGTGCGTGTTTGTGGATTGACATATTCAAAGATTGTTGTTTTGATTGAGCTTTTTAGTTTTTAAGCTACCTAGGTCTAGGTTAATTTAGTCAAGTATAGAATTTGCTTACCATGGTTTGAAATACTACAATACTTACTTGAATAAGTGGATCAATCCAATGTAACATGGGTACATGTATCCAACCCTTGGGCACACATTCCAAATTGGGACTTCGTACTAGGGGTGTTGGGTATGTACCAAGTATGAACCATAAGTACTTGGTATGTGGAGTACTTTAGGTTATGCCAAAGTACCCAAGATTCACATCCTTTGTGTTTGGGTACTTATATAAGAGGATAACCTTTGCTATTGTGCCTAGCGCTCCCCACATACTAGTGGGTGGGAGTTGTTTTTGTATGAGGTAGAGGTACCCTATGACCTTGAGGGATGCACATAAGTACCCACCCATGGTGCCCAATTTTTAAGATATATTTTTTTAAAAGCCCTAAATCCTTATTCCTATCTTCCCACCCTTTGTACTTTGTACCATCGACCCTCCTACACTATAAATCCTAAACATACACAAAAGAGATCACAATGATGATTTGATATTGTCACCCTGTTATCTTGTTGTTGTTGGGCAATGGTTTGGTGTTGGGTAGTGGTTTGGTGTTGGGCAGTGGTTTGGCAGTTGAAAACTCATAACATTGGTGGATTTGCAGTGTGTTTGCATTGGATTTAAAACATAACATTCATTGGTATATATCATCATTCATGTATGTATGTATTATTAATTATTTTTAAAAGTTTAAAGTTTTAAAGAATTAATATATTTTTAATAATTATATATTTGGGACAGKGTCCCTTATGTCCTACCCTCAATGTACGATGTTGTTCCTTGAATTTTTTGGGAATCTCTAGATGTATTGGGTATGCGTTTAGCATCTCGATGTGGTTTTGTTCCCACATACCAAAAACTTGGTGTAAGATAGGATCAATGTTTATTGAAGTGATAGAATTTGCATGCAATGGGATCTTTAGTTGTTTGGCCAATAAGTGGATGCTATATTGGACAAAGACAAGTTCAAATAACCTTTCCTTGTCTAACTTATTGCACTTATTGGAATGCATATGCAATGTGAAGCAGTGCAAGGTTGGCTTGTCACTTGCTTAGACAAACTTTGCATCTCATGTGTCTCCTTGCCATAGTTGTCACACTAGATACTTGCATTGTAATGCCAAGAATGAAACTTGAATAGAGATAAAAATTGATGTATAAATTTATTAAAATAAAATTGGAATAGGTCAAATATTCTAGTATAATGAAAAAATCTAAGAATTTCCAAACATCATATTGGGCAAAAAGTGGCTCCTAGTCCATACTACAAAGGGCCAACCAAATATTCTAGCAGTGCTCCTATATTGCTCAAGTTGATGTTGTTGTATCAAATCCTTCTCTCATCATGAACTATTTGTTGCATGCACTCTAAGAATTACTTCCCTTTCACTGACCTATTAAAAAATAAAGGTCGGT
The DNA here is from genome assembly GCA_009831015.1 of Picea engelmannii. Lineage (NCBI taxonomy): Eukaryota > Viridiplantae > Streptophyta > Pinopsida > Pinales > Pinaceae > Picea > Picea engelmannii. The sequence goes on from ML794392.1 coordinate 356,699, forward strand.
TCAAGTAGAGGCCCAACAACATGTGTTTGTTGATGGAGCATGTGAGTCCATCACTAATCTATGATATCTTATAAGACCTAGAATTTGTTGTTGTCATCATTGTAGACATTTTAGATTCCCTCCTTTGCTAAGCATATAGCCCTATACAAGTAACCCATGTGGGTTGTTTTCTCCATGAATGATGCACAACACATGTACTAGGTGCTTAGTATCTAACACCACATCCCCCTGTCTTGGGGGCGTGCCCCCGATCCTGCAGGACATGTCCTTGTGTAACACTTCTTGTTACCTTGTAGAGCCCCCTGTATGTCTCCTGAAAACCCCTATATGTTAAATTTGGCAGCATCGACAGTCATTCTCCAATGAGAGGCCATGTGGGCCACCCTGAGGCTAGCCAGGGAGATTTGGAGAATCAACCTGTCTTGTGAGGTTTTGACAAAAGCCCAGGGGAATGTACAACCTCTGTGAGTCAAACGAAAAGTCAGGACAAACGAGATGCTATATGATCTTGCGAGTCTAGCCAAGGCAAAGGAAGTAGTCTTGTAAGTCTAAGACAAAAGTCAAGATGTAAGTCTAATGCAAAAAGTCAGGGGGAATGTACAACCTCTGAGAGCATAGATAGTCCAGTGCAAAAGTCAGGGGGAACGTACAACCTCTGTTAGCATAGACAGAGTAGTGCAAAAGTCAGGGGGAACTTACAACCTCTATGAGCCTAGTCAAGCCTTGTGAGCCATGAGCAAAAGTCAATGTAGAAAATTTCCAGGTCCTATCAGCAGTCTTCTTGGTCTGTCTTTGACCAAGCTAAGACACTAAGTTTTCTGCTGTCATAAATTTTAATTTCTGCTGTTTTATAACAGCCAACTGTAGTTTTTGTTTTGCTGATGTGTT
>ML794392.1:358467-368986 GCA_009831015.1 Picea engelmannii
GCCAAAAGTGACATAATGCACTTTAACCAAAGTCAAAGTACAAATAGACATAAAGTACTAGGACAAAGTGCCAAATGACTTTCCCACATGTGCTAAGGAAGGAAAACACATGGGGAACACCTTCTCAGGTACTAATCTCAACAGTCAAGGCATCTAGCAAAAGTTAGGTTGAATGTACAATTCCTATGAGCTAGAGACAAACAATCTTCCTTACGCAAATAATGTAAATGTATTGATCTAGTGCGTTGGCACGTGTAACATTATCCACCATGAAAATCAATTCGAGTTACCTAACTCAGTTGTAAAAGTTGAATTGCATGTTTAGTTTGAGTTGTCAAACTCAAGTTGTAAAAGACAAGTTGTATGTCTAGTTCGAGTGGTCAAACTCAAGTTGACAAAGTCGAGTTGCATGTTGCATGTTGAGTTGCATGCATGTCAAGTTGCATGTCGGAATTGCATGCATGTCAAGTTGCATGTTGAGTTGGCATGCCATGCATAAGCCAAGTTTCTAGGGCGAGTTGTCATGTGAAGTTCAGTCAAGTCAAGTTACAATTCGAGTTGTAAAGGCATGCTGGCTATTACTAATTCAAACTCACTCTTCTCTTCCTCCCTGCACCTTTATATACAGAGTTCGACTCCTCTTCCTCATATATTGTTATGCAGCGCAAGAGTGAAGGAAAGGAGTCTGTCTGTAGTTGATTGAGAGTGGGTAGCAAGCATATGAGTCTGCTGTCTGCACAGTGAGAAAGGACAGCATGAGTCTGCTGTCTACACAGTGAGAAAGGACAGCATATGAGTCTGCTGTCTAAGGGCAGCGTTTGAATTAATTTACAGTCAGCTGATATACACAGTTGCAAAGGGAGCAAAATATAATTTACTGTGTAAAAGGGCAGCAAAGGATTTTTGCTAGAAGTGTTGGTTTATATCAGCGGTAAAGGACAGTGAAGTTTTTGTGTTTGCTGGTCACACAGTCAGGTACTTTTCATGGTGGTTTATTGTACATGATCTTACATTTTACTTGCAATAAAGGAAGATTGTTTGCTTGGGTTTTTCTCCCTGTATAGGGTTTCCCCAGGGTATATGCATTGTGGATGTGCATGCTTATGGATCTACATGGTTATTGCGATTCAGTTATGATTCTGTTTTGTTGAAATGTATTAAGCTGGAATCAAAGTATTGAAGAAATTAAAGAAATAATCCGCATATTAAATCAAGCTCGATAATTTAACACTATATATGTTTTATCACTGGAAGTCCACCCGTGCCAAGAAACTAAGGATGCATACCAATTATTTGACAAAACGACAGACCAAGGATGCATAACTACTATTTGACAAAACTCCAAATTTGAAGTTTTCCTTGTCAAGTGAGAGCACTAGGGGCCTTCCTTTAAAACCTACCTTTTCTTTTAGTACAAGTTTTGAGAAGCCTTGAATTTGAGGTTGCCTAAAAGGTGCTTCCTCTATACACTATAGGCAGGCCATGGATACAAATTGGCCTTTCTTCATGTGATCAAAGTTTGTGGTCTTGAACCTCTCAAGTGGCATGGATTTGATGGTATAGTCTCTGCAATCTTGTCTAAAGGAGAAAAAATTCTGTTGGTGGGTAATGGAGTATGTACCCAAAGAATAGAACTATTGAATTCTAAGGACCAAATGCATACCTCGAATTCTTGAGGGTATAACCAGCCACTATAAGTTCCATACGTGTTTATGGCCCAAGATTCTAATGGGAAATTGGTTAGAAGTATCAAGATGGAGGCCCAATCTTTAAACTTGTTTTTGATCTAGGATGTTGTTTTCTTCTAGCATCAACCATAACTAGTACCTTTTGTTGTTTGATGGAGACAAAAAATTTGAAGGTATCAAGATGATTAATTCTAGTCATTGCAACAAGTGATATTGAAGGTTCTTTTGTTTAAGGGTGGGAATTGGTCTTCTGGCACAAGATCATTGTTAAATTGTTCACATGCAATATCCCTAATAGGTTCAAATTCTGATTTAGATTGGTGTAAATCTTCAGTAATATAAAGTTTGTTGGGCAACAAACATGAACTCACAGAGATGAGATGATGCAAATATGTTCCATTTCTGTTTTGGTAAATCATTTAAACTGTGCATGAAGACACATAATGTCCTATTAGTGTATAAAGAGGAACAGTGTCCGAGAAACTCCTAGAAAATGAGTGATCAATCATCAGTTCTATTAACCTTACTTTTAATTTTGCTGCTTCATTTTCAACCTATTAATACTGGTACTGTTTAACTGTTGTTGGAAACCTCCACCTCCTTTGTAGTCTTTACTGGATAGGTGCGAGGATATATCATAGCAGATGGAAGCAATGAAGACCAATGAAAATCTAGTAGTACATCAGTTCATGCATCCTCAGAGAGTCAGAGGGATCAGCTCCAGACAGATCCAGAACAGGGCACTGTCTGTCCGTCAGACCACCCCTCAGTTTCAGACGAACTATCAGAGTTCTATCCAAAGTTTCTTTCTTTCGGCCTCAGATACTAGGAGTATCCCCCGCTCTTACACCCCCCCAGGATCATACAGCCGAACCCCCTGATAGTCCTTGAGGACTATGACAGTATGCCAATGCCCAGTTCGCCCCCCTCACTCTCGGCCATCTGATCCAGAAGACCTTGACAGCCTCATCGTCAGGCCTTTCTCTCTCTCTCTCTCTTGACAGTCTTTTTGAATTGGGCATACTTGCTTATATTTTGGATCACCTTACTGTTGTCATGGTTATATACTTTTTGAGACTACTCAGCTAGACTTCTTTCTTTATGTTTTCGGCATTTTCTAGGTGTTGCATTTGCACTCCCACATTGTACTCATACTTGTAGTTTTCAGTCCCATTGACCTACTTTTGTGGTGATTTGTTGGACATTGATAAAATTATCTTATCTTATCTTATAGCTTTAGAGTTTTGATTTTAATGTTATTACCTTTAATAAGCACTGGATATGTCCAATTCAAGTCCATCAGTGGAAGATTATTTGTTTTAGTTTTGCTTTTACCTCATCGCCCATTTTAAATTTTATGCCTTTTCCACGGTGTGCTTTTGGGTTGATCAAGGTCTTCACTTTCTGGGTGGTAGTTGTACTTTTTACAAAGCAGCGTAATCTATTCCTTGGTTTGCTAAAAATAAGGTGGTTGATTAATTTGACTATTATTGTTTTGATCTGACTTTGATGTCATGGATTTAATTTGTTGTATTTTCTGTTCCAATTGTAAGCATAAACCTTACATCATAAAACTCTCAAATAGTTTCTGTAGCAAGATCTTTGAACTGCACTTGACAGTCAAGTAGTTGCTGTAGCAAGTTTGTTGGACTGCACTTTTTGGGCTATGTTCGGAATGAAGAAAACTGATTACTTTCTTGGTSGTTGTATTCTTCACGTGTTGGTGTAATCTTGTGGATTCCTTGATTTTCCTGATTTGTACCATTTTTTTTTATCTTTATAACTAAGCATGGGAAACCCCTGGAGACTTCACTGCCATTGATGGGTGGTAACCAGGGTAAACTGCCAATGCCCAAGTTCCAAGTACCTTGCGCTGTGGGGATTAAGAGAGTTGAACCCATAGCCTCCCCACTTTGGGGGAGAGATCTCACGTTTGGCTTTGATGGCTTGAGCTAACCCTTGGGGATGATTTTGTCCCATTTATATACTAATAGGGATTGATTAATACTCCTGCTCTTCCTGTGTTTGACAGGTCATTAAAGATAGGAAATGGAAGGATATAACAGCAATATTCAATTTCCCACCAACGGCAACCAATGCATCATTTGTCCTGCGCAAATACTACATTAGCTTGCTTTATCATTATGAGCAAGTTTACTTCTTTGGGGCACAGGGCCAGCCAATACCCCCACCAGGTAGTTTGAGCTTGCATCATGTTTCTCATGTTCTCTTGTTGCCTACCACATGTGATGAGGGTATCGTAATATTTTCTGTTTTATTTTTCAGCTGCTTTGCCTGCTCCAAGTCCTGTGTCCCACTCGAAGAATATTAATGAGCTTGCCAATCCACCTTCAGTTGAAGCTAAATCTCTGCTTAAGAAAAGAAAGAGAGGTTTCCAACTGTCACTGACTTTAGCAATATTATTCTTAACAGAGTTTGAAGTGCTCTCTGACTTGATAACTTGATCTTGCTATTTGTTAGGTATGCTTATTAGATTAATTATGCTTGTTCCTTGACTTGGTGATTGCTGCTAAGATATCCTTCCTTTTTCTTTATTGACAGTTGATCCTATGTCATCCATGGGTCATCCCGTGACTGGAGTTATTGATGGGAAATTCGAGAATGCTTATCTTATTACTGTGATGGTTGGCTCGGAGAAATTAAGAGGGGTTTTGTATGAGATGCCGGCAGGAGTTTCTGGAGAACAGTTTTTGCAAGCACCGAGTTGCACGAACAATTCTAATAACGGTGATACAGCTTCAGGGGTTCGTCCTCGTCGACGTCGTAGGAGGAAGGATGAAATGAAAAAGAGGGATCCCGATCATCCTAAGCCAAATAGGAGTGGTTACAATTTTTTCTTTGCTGAGCAGCATACAAAATTGAAAGCATTGCATCCAGGCAAGGATAGGGAGATCAGCAAAATGATTGGAGATTCGTGGAATAAACTGACTGAGGAAGCAAAAGCTGTAAGATACAAGTGAACTTCGTTTTTGTGGCTATTTAGTTAGTCTTCATTGTTGTTGATAACAAACTAAAAGGAAAATGAGTTGAGTGTTGTCTTTTTCAGTATGTTGTCCTGACGATCTCCGATAGATGCAGGTTTACCAGGAGCTTGGATTGAAGGATAAGGAAAGGTACAAAAGTGAAATGGAAGAATACAGAGAGAGACAAAAAGCGCATTCTCAGGACAAAGGAATATTGGTTTCTAGAAATGAAGGCTCAAATCAAGGGCTCGAAAATCATATCAAAATCCAGTTTCAAGACCAAGGAGTGCCACTTACAAGAAATGAAGATTCAAATCAAGCACTGGATAATAATTCTGACCTATCAAAGCACCAGCCTGATCAGAGTCTTTCCTTACAAGTGGGAATACAAGGCAATGGTTTTAAAGTCGCACAGTTATCTGATAAGGCTGGCATGGTTGGTGCAGACATGTCTATAAAACAAGAGTCTTTGGCGGGAACCAAAATGTCCACTGAACAAGAAAACAGCCAAGGCAGTGACTGTAAGAATATGGTTTTAGGATGATAACTTTAAAAAACTGATGACACAGATGAATTAACTGTCGACCACAGAATTTTTGGCTGGAGGTCTGATGCACTAACAGTGCTGTATTTTTAGTCTCAGGTCTTCAACCTGAGGGTTGACTGTTTTTGATTTTGGAATTGGTGTATAGTATACTAGATCACAGGTGTAACTAACCAGGTTAAAGCAACCAGGATGCAGGACCAGTATTGATGCACAGACCGTCAAGGAAACTGTAAATTCACGATTCTTCTTTTTTGTGATTAGTGCTTCCAGAAGTATGTTTTGGGAAGACAATATGTAACATCGCAGACTTCTCAGAACCTGATGATCTAGAGCTAGGACTTTGCACTTGAAAGTTGAAGATACATTCTCAAGATAATCTTTACAAGTCAATTTCATGTAACATTTCACCTCTTATACAAGGCCTTTGGTCCTGTTGAAAAATGAATGTTTTATTATCTTACAGTAGGGAATTTGCACGGCATACAAAAATTCTAATCAGATTGGGATTTTGATTTCTCTCTGTGGCATTTGACTGAGGTGTGGCCCTTCTCTCTGGCTACCACAACTTTTAACAAAATAGGCTCATCTCTTCTACAACCTTTAGTACCAAAAATTGGAGCGGTAGGCCCCTGCTAATCCATAGTATAAAACTTTTTCAATTATTGCTGGCCATTCTGCCCCGGTTCCTCAGACTAGTCGAGGACCTAACTGACTGAATCTCCAAGAACAAAATCATAAGATTAGACGGCAGAGTTGGCTTGCACATCTTATCTGGTGCTGTGTAGTTGGTTAATAGGTACCTCCTCTTCGATCTAGAGTGGCCTTGCATAGTATTTACCGAGTAAAATGTGCAGCTTCCCTGTCATCGCTTTCTCCGTTGCCTGATTGCTTTACTTTGCTCCTTGAGCTACTTCCATTATGGTGTCCATCGTAATCAGCTTGTTCCGTTTCTCCTCCAAGGAAGATACTTCCAGTTGCTTCACTGTGTGAGTTGACACTTTTAATTCCCTTTACAAATCTTCCAGCGTACATATAAACTGTTGATCCCTTTAATGCATTCTTTCCCCAAGATCTGCTGATGCTTCATGGACTTCCAGAACAAAAATATTTTTTCCTTGGCCTTGAGTGTGGTATCTTGCAGAGTCATTCCCATGTCTTTTTCTCCTACTACTTGGGGTCCTTCTACCACTGTTGTATCTTTTTGTTAGACTCAGTGATTCGCTTAGCTAGACACTTAATTATGCTGTACTCTTTTCACTTTCTTTTACTTTCAGTATTGATACAGGAGTTTCTTTCGCACTTCACTCCCACAACGTATTCACATCGGATGTTCCTTTTAGTCCCTTGACCTACTTTTGTGTTCATTTGTTGGACATTAATAAAAATATTTATCTTATCTACTAACCTCTACCAAATATTGGTATATCCCCTGTGGTGGCATGTTTTCTGGTTCCCCAGTGAGCCTGGATTTCTTCCAGTCTCATGCACTTTACATCTTACCCCTGCTCCGACTTCTTTGGCCTCTCCTCTTACGTGGCCTCGAGCATCCCTCTTAGGCAAAACCAGCCTCCATCATTTGTTGCTTGATCTTTCTCTCTCTTCCCTTCTGCCAAGTCTTCCTCCACGATCTCAAAAGCTTTGTTGTGGGAGAGGGAGAGGGAGAGGGAGCAAGGTCTCAAAATCGCTGTTGAGGGAGAGGGAGAGGGAGCAGAATCAACTCTTCTCCTTTGATGAGACAACTCCATTGCTCTAGCCCGAATGCTTCTGCCATTGCACTTCTTGATGATGATGTAGATTGCCTCAAAATGACGGCATATTAATGATATCAAGTTTCAATGCTATGGATGGATTGATTGCTCCCCTCCTTTTCAAAAACGAGCTCCAATTGTCTTTCCATCCTAAATATTATTTTGAAAGAAAATTGAAATCAGAATTTGAAATGAATCCATCACACTTGGCAATTTTATAGTTGGAAGCCTTTGGAAGGTTTTATTAAAGATCTAACTTAGCTCGGCCTTCGAATCACCATTCTCTCTATGATAAACACCATTCTCTCTAGGAACTCTTTTCTCTCTAATTTCAAAAAGGAAATCCGACACATTGAGACCAATTCTCCCTAGGTAATTACCGTGTCTGTTGTCTTTTATTACCGTGTCTGTTGTAATCTGGTTGGTTTGTTGTTCTTTTGACATGTTGGAAGCTGCCTTCTTCAAAATTCTTGATGACATCCTTAACCCAATTTAACTATCCTTCCAAATCCCACGAGGGATTCTTGTTTGTGTTTTGCTAGGAAGTCTATTATTACCATTGAATTGCCCTTAAAAAATTAGCTATTTTAAAGCCCAAGCTTAAGCTGAGCCCATACCTCTCATTAAGCCCCCCCATCTCTGCCTGGCTATTGCTATCCAAACCTAGAAACTTAGTGTATATGGTTTAGGAATCCTCTGTTGCTGTATTTGATTGCCCCTCTTGCACCTGCTTTCCCCGGGTTACCTTTTAGCTGCTTGATTAAAATTGACTTATTCATGCTGTGGTGGTGATCATGTCTGATGGGGATTTCAATTTCCCCTTATGAGGTCATCCTTTATTAGATGGGGATGATTGCTGGTAATTACTTCTTGGGATATTAGTAATTGATTTACATAACATCTGCCATGCTCTTACCTTCATGATGGATTTTGGATTTTAGGAATTTGATCATTATTTCTTGTAATTTTAGTTTTGAATGGGATTTGTGAATATAATAAATCAACACAGTGTTACGTTATGGTGGAATCTAGTTTTGAATAGGATTTGTGGATATAATAAATCAACATACAGTGTTACGCCACGATGGAATTTAGTGTATAGGAAAATTTCTAGTTTCAAACACTTACCACATGTTATCCTTATCAGTTATTATCGGCATCTTGAATGCATGTTGATTGCATAATTTTTCTTTTCATTTCATTCTTCTTTGCATATATATTATCCTTTAGAACAGTAAATTGGGGATGCATTTTGTGAATAAACCACGTGTTTTCTTTGCTCCTATGACATGAGGCAGTCTGATCATATTTCTTCTTTAGAGATATATAATTATATTCCCATGAAAAGTCGACCAGTTAAAATCTGAAAGACCCATTTTGCCAATGATATATTCATTCACCAGTGAGGTTGATTGTGGATGCTGTCCACCAAGGTTCCATTCTAGCTATGCTATGCCTTACTTGAATAGTATGAATTTTGAAGGAATGAGGTCAGGTTCAAGTCTTGAGCGATTTTGGTACAAACGTTCCTTTTGTCAACCCTGCACCTAAAGTTTACAGAACTTTGGTTTTTGCAATGCAGGCCGTTTCTTGAAGAACTTCCGGAAAAAAAGGCAAGGACCAGGCAAATCAGGCTCTTTTTCAGTGTTATTGAGGATTTCCAAATTTTCCTTGTATGAAACAACGAGGTTCATAACTTTGAATTCAAGTTCCAAGATGTGTTCAACGCTCTCTAATAGGTCCTCCTCGGTTAGCTAATGATCAACATAATGATGTTGATAACTTTGAATTCAAGTTCCCAAATGTGTTCAACTGGGCGTCCTTGATTAGCTAATGATGTGCATCACAGGGTGAGAATCAAGTGAACTGTTGGTATAAATTTAGATTTCCAAATTTTCCATATATGAACCAGGCTGATAACTTTGAATTCAAGTTCCCAGATGTGTTCAACTGGGCGTCCTTGATTAGCTAATGATGTGCATCGCAGGGTGAGAATCGAGAAAACACTTTTTATAAATTCCTAATCCATTTTTTATAAATTCCTAATCCAATCTTTCCACTAGTTATTCTCTAGGGTAACTAGTAGGGTAAAGGGTATTCAAAACGTACCATTTTTGGCGCTTTTCTGGCTGAAATCCGTTGGTTGATTAGCGTTTCACTTTGAAAATGCAGTTTTCACACCTTTTTGACTACCCTGGGCGTTTTTGTCATCTCCGAATCCATCTGTAGTCTCTCTAGTGCTTGTTTCCACTTGGATTCATTATATTTGTCCGAATTTCCTTTTCCGGATTTCGACGAGGGTGGCTGGAAAAGGTTCTTTTTGAGTACCCCTTACCCTACACTGACTATTGTGGTCATCGATAACCTTGCCAGCACAATGTGGTGCCTTGAAAGCTGTTGTGCTTGCACTGCCACAATTTCTCTAATTGGACAAACATGCTCATCTACACACTTCGAATAATACAAGATATTGTCAATCCACCTTCTGGTCTGTTATGCTGCATAGTGGAGTATTTTTTGGTAAAAGCAACCATGAGCTATTTCCTTGTGACTTGGATTGTCTATTAACCACGAGCATTTGTGAAATAATATCATGAACTCGGTCAAATAATATCTTGAACTCAATAAACAGACCTGGGACAATTTTAAGTCCTGACATCCACACAACTATACAAATTGAAATTTATCCCGTTCTTAAAAATTGCGAGTTATTGGTGTGTTGATGGAACTCTGCTCTGAAATTTTCTGGATTTAACATTGAAATAGGAGTGATAACTCTCATTTCTCCAATCTGAGCTTTTGACATTTCTACTGTGTTTTTCTGAGCTTTTGAAATTTCTAGTGTGTTTTTCTGTGGATTTAGAATACTGTTGAGCGAGTGAGGTCTGCTACTGACAGACTCTGCCAGTAAAATCAGCTTAATGCAGTAAAATTATTTGCAGACACTCCGCCACGAGAAGTAAGATCAGAGGGCAGAATAACTCTATGCTACATACAATAATGGGCAATCGAAAAAATTATGCAGTCGAAATAATTATGCAATCGAAAAAATTATGCAATCGAAATAATTATTATTGTATTACCTTGATAAAACCTTGAAACCTTGATAAAACCTTAAAACCTTAAGCTTCTACGTGGAATATTTTCACACAAACCAGAAGGTGATATTTTCATTTACTGTTTTTTTTAATAAAATCCCTATTTTTGTTTTTATATTTGATTAGAGATCAGACCTCTCCTTTCGAGGTTTTTGGGTTCTCAAAATTCAATAAAGCTAAGTACTGTTGGCTGGTCCTCCAAGCCTCGATAAAGTGAAGGACTGTTGGCTCAAGGCTTCGGTGCTTTGTCCTAGCTGTTGGCTCAAGGCTTCGGTGCTTTGTCCTAGCTGTTGGCTCTGGTATGTAGCACCAGGCTCTGGCTATTGGTCTGGGTTTTTCTCTTCTTAAATCCATTGCTGATTCCAATTGACTTTGAAATTGTTATGTTACCAATTGCTGAAATTTTATTCAGTTTATCCTTATCATTAGAATGATATCAATCATAGTTCGACAG
>ML794392.1:383316-398161 GCA_009831015.1 Picea engelmannii
CTAAAAACCTTGAGATGCCTCAGCGAAGGAATGTGGCCATACCACATTTCATAAGGAGTCATATTTTCAAGAGCAGGAGATGGACACTTGTTTTTCACATAAACTAAACATAGAATTGCATCATCCCAAAACATCAATTTCACATTTTTGAAAAACATCACGGAACGAATCGTATTTAAGAGAGTCTTGTTCATTCTTTTAGCTACACCATTATGTTGAGGATAGTATAAAACAATGGTTTGATGTTTGATCCCATGTTTGCGAAGGTAGATTTCAAATCCATTAGATGTATATTTGCTTCCATTATCTGTACGAAGAGAGACAATACAAGACTGAGCTTCATTTTGGATCCATGCATGGTTTTTTTTTAAATTTTCAAAATCCTGTGATTTTTCTTTCAACAAGTACACCCAACACATCCTGGTGTAATCATCAATAAAATACATGATATATCTATTTACATTAGTATATGGAACATGCATGGGGCCACACAAATCATAATGTATCAATATTAGTTTTCTATGTGCTCTCGAAGTAGAATCATGAAATGGTTGTTTGCTATGTTTTCCAAGGATACAAGGCTCACATTGCTTCAAATTACTTAGAATAGTAGGCAAACCAAAAACAACATTGTTTTTCAACAAGCAAAGGCTGTCATAATTAATGTGTCCAAACCTAACATGCCATAAGAGACTAGATAACAATGTACCTTCATTGTGGTGAAACAAGTATGAAAAATTCTATGAATGAGCAAATGCCCTTTTCAACTTTGGCAATCTTCCATCCTCCACTTCGGTCATAATGACCATGTTGTCATAAGTTTTCCTTATTTCAATTTTTTTATCGAATATATGAAAAGAGTGGCCTTGTTGCCGAATGTGCACAAGAGACAACAAGTTCCTTTGTAGCTTAGGTAGATAGAGCACATCATGCAAAAGAAAATCTGAGAGTCCAGGAAATTTAAGTCGAATGGTACTAATTCTTGAAGGTTTGAGACTTGATTTATCTACAAAATAGACTATACCATATACATTGTCATTTAAATATTCAAAGAAATATCTCTGGAAGGTCATGTGGCATGTTGCACTTGTGTCAAGCAACCATGCATCTCTCCAAGAAGAAAATGAAGTGTTAAACAAATCTTCAGTTACTCCTATATTTCAACGGGAAACAATATAATGAACAAATCTAGGTGCTTTACCTTTCGTTAGATCATATGATTTATCTTCTTTTTTATCTTGCTTGTCTTTAATCTTCTCCCAAAGGATTTTGCATTGCCCTACCTCGTTTTCATTCTTCCCACAATGGACACATTGAAGATCATATTTCTCACGAGGATTATGCCTACCCTCCTGCCCATAAATTTCTTACTACCTCCATGTTGTCCATCAAAGGAAGTGATTCCAAAACCAAAGGAAGGATTACTTGAAGCCCCAAAAATTGGGGTACTAGAAGTCCCAAAGTCAAGCACACTTAAGTTTTTAGGATTGCACTGAAGACCTTGTTCAAAGGCTCTGCGAGCTATATTCAATGATCCCAAGGCACGTGATAATGTTCTTAATTGATTCTAGACAACAAAATCCTTTTCATCAATTTCCACTGCTTGAAGATAGTTGTAACATCCCTAGTTTTAATCCCCGTGAATTAGAATGCAATTGTATAAATGTGATTTAGGCTGGTGAGCCGATGTATTTGGGTGAAGAACCCATATTGGTTTAATATGGTCGGGGGCCAAATGGTATATTATGTGCATTGAAATAATTAGTTGAACAATAATCATTGGCTGCGATATGAGAAGGATGAAGAATGATGGGGGGAATATGATTCCACAAGAGAGAGGGGTACAAGGGGGATTTATTCATGGGTATTAATCCAACCCACATTCTTGAATTATGTTATCATTGTGTATAACCTTATATTTGTTGATTAAGTGTTCCTAAATCCAATCATTGGATTCATGTAAGAGGGTGGATGTGGGGAGTCACATCCTAGATTTATTGAGAGTATGGACATGCGTACAATCATCTTTGGGAATAGTGAGTCAAGTCAAGAAAGAAAACAAGGTGAGGAAATTCGTATGGCCAAGGATGCAATTTTTGGACAGTCACGTTTTTGCATGGAGAGCAGTTTTTACTTGTAGTTTTTGGACAAAAAGAGAGGAGACGAGTGTTGGGAAGATCACCAACCATGTTGGGCTTGAAGGAAACCATTGTTGGGCTGTGTTTTATGTTGAGAAAGAGGCCCGCGTGCCTGTAAATCGAGTTGTAAGCTTATGAAGCATTTTTGTGTTGAGAAAATGACTCAAGAGCCTTGTGAGGGTTGTTATGAGCACTCTTAGAGTACCTGGGAGGATTATTGACCAATCAAATGCACTGGAGCCCTGGAAGGAAGTGGGAAGGCCCAAGGGATTGCGTGCATTGAAGGGGGATCCCATTCCTTGTATTGTGCAGGCTATGGGGAACAGAGAGAAACCTAAGTTTTTGGGATTGCTGCTATGTGGAGAGTGGATAGCTAGAGGGCCAGATCTCCTTGTGGACTCATAGCCTCAACTTGGGGGTGAATTTCTATTGAGAGAAAATGAACAAAAATTCCTATGGTTAGGATGTTCATCCTTTGTATGCAACCAGTTGGTTAGCTATTAACAAATAAGTTCTCTGTTGTGTTTTTTATGATATTCTGTTGTGTAAATGGTTTATATGAATGTTTTGTGTTTGTTTCTTGCTTGAGTAGTTGCATTCATGTTTTAATGTATGTTGTTAGATGCATTTAGAACTATGGCATCAATCAAATGGTTAAATTGTGTGTGATCTGTAGCGGGTAAGCTACAAGAAATTAACAAGAAAAAAATATTATGTTTTAATGTGTATTCCACACATAATGTTGTTCAGTTGGAGGTTGGGTATGTTACAATATAGTATCAGAGCTTCTGGTTTAACACTGGACCCATATGGGCCAAGAACCAATGCAAATTTGGGGGAAAATCGAGAGAAAATCATAGTGGAATACCCAAATTCATGATCAAGGTTTGCATTTAAATGAATCGGAACTATTTAAAAGTTTTAATGGATTCGATTTGCAAAGTTGTAGAGCTAAATTCGACTTGGAAGGTCAAATTTCACATTTTAATGGCCACTGTAGTATTTTACAGAGTTCAGTGAATCGATGACCGAGATCATGTTTGATCTCGAGATCAATGGCCTAGATTAGTTGTGATAAATTTAAAAAATTATAAGGTTTTTTCCATTGGAAGGTTGGAACATAATCGACGACCAATATCATTTTAAGTGAGAGATTGACGACCCAGATTCACTTGGAATTTGATAAAAAATTTCTAAGTGTAGAAGTTCACCATCAAAATTCGTCGATGGCTGATGGTCAAATTGATGAGTTTTGTGAAGAGTTGTATTTGGACAAAAGAAGTCTTCGATCGCCAACGATCGATGATTAGGGATCGATAGATTTTGGAAAAATTTTCACGTGTCCAAAATAAATCTCCAATGGCCGATGGATGGCGATCAAGGATCGACATAAATTGGCGAAGGTTTCATGCGTCCAAAGGGGATCGCCGATGATCAGGGATCGACATAATTTGGTGAAAATTTTCATTTGACCAAGATAAATCTTTGATCGTTGATGACTAATGATCGGGCATCGACATATTTAGCAGAGTGTTTTAAGTCTTCCAAGAGAAGTGGTTGATCGTCGTTGAAGGAAAAGAAGATGATGACACCAACATTCACGTGTCATGCCACATCAACATATATGAGTCATGCCATGTAAGCCAATTTGATGCCTCAAGATGATGTGTCATGCCATGTCAGCATCTATGTGTCATACCACATCGACATAGTTTCCATGTCAGATAAGAGATGGCCGACGACCGATGGTCAGGGTTCGACGAGATTGTAACTAAGTTGGTTGTCAAAGGAATTCATCGATGGTCGGGGATCAACGAAGTTTGTAGGTAAAATATGGTTCACGAAGAGAAACAAGCTATGGAGGATCATCGATGATTGGTGATCGATGAGATTCATGGGAATTTTTTGGTTTGCGAAAAAAGAAGTCGTCGATGACTAATGATTGATGATTAGGCATCGGGGAGATTAGTGGGTAAGCTTGGTTTACAATAAGAAATATTCGATCGTCGATGTAGAGTAGATCAATGGTCCAGATTTATTTTGATTTGAGATCGGCGACTCAGATTAAAGGACTGTTAAAACACTAAAAATAGTCAAATTTATGAGTTTTTTGGGTTTTTGAAGTCATTAACTTGTAGAGTTGTTTTGAGGCCCTAAACAACGTTTTTAGCAGTTCTAATTTTTGAAATTGTAAGTGTCATAGGATCCAAATAATTTTTTTTGCAACTTAATAAAAATAGCTCGAGGAGAGATTTCCAACGAGCTAAACTATTCTCAAAACATAGCTCGTATGAGAAAGTTATAGCTGAAACAATTAAGGTAAAATTTCAGCACCATTTTACTTCTGGAGGACATAACTCCTAGCTTCGAAGTCCGTTTGGGGCACACGAGAAATATATGGAAATATATTGAACCATATAAGACATCCATGGAGCCATATTTGTAATTTGGGTAAGTGAAAATGTGCAAGAAGAGAAAGAAGACACTTGTAACATACAAGGTTTAAAGTGTAAAACAATCAAAACTTCTGTAGGATGTAACTATCAGTCCACAGCTCAATTAAGGTTGAAATTGTGATAGACTTCTCAGAAGTTAGTAATGGGAATAAAAAAATTATCTTCTATCAAAATCCCAAGAGAATTGATGCAGGGATGCATGAATAGGGATAAAATTGCTAAGCCAGGAGAAATTCCAAAGGGGCAAAGTTGTCATTTCCAAATCGCTGCAGTTTTTGACTGGAGCATCAATTTGACAATATAAGAGTTTATATGAATTAAATGTTAGCAATATTATCTATGTCA
Organism: Picea engelmannii; assembly: GCA_009831015.1. Classification (NCBI taxonomy): domain Eukaryota; kingdom Viridiplantae; phylum Streptophyta; class Pinopsida; order Pinales; family Pinaceae; genus Picea; species Picea engelmannii. Next base: position 388,256 of record ML794392.1, read on the forward strand.
TGTATACAATTTTTCTTGGTTCCTAACATAATTATGTCTAAAGGTTTCCGAAATTGGTGTTTGAGATTATTTTTCACTTAGGAGAAGGTGCACAAAAGGGGTAATTCACAATATTCAATTGACTATAACTTTCTGCTCGTTGCTCATAATTGAGAAAGGAAGTAGTCATTGGAAATATATTGGATAATAGAATCCATATATCAATTCATATTTTATTCTTGAGCCAAAGGATCCTCAAGGAATTAGAAGGAAGGTTTTTGGTGAACTTGAAGGACACCATTGAGTAGAATGGAGTTTCAGGAGGCCATAAATTTTGTCTCATATATCAGATTGAAGCATGAGTATGGTCATTGGAAAGATAATACAAAGGAAAAAATGATAGAAGGTCTACTTTCTCTAGGGGAGCATTGGTTTACTCCATAAAAGTTGCATAAAAAAGTGGAATTAGACTCCATGAACCATGTAACTACTGACTGTGAAGATTGTTCCAAATAATGTCAAAGTCTAGAGAAACTTTTCCAGATGATAGAGGTGAGGGCCAAAGGAAATTGTTGGGTGAGGAAGAGTATTGAAACTAATGATAATGGATATGCATAAGTATGGAGGCATATTTGAATTGTAATATCTTATCAAAGTAAAAAGGGGAAAATGTTATTAACAAGGCATTGTTAATACACAAAAGATCAGTCTATCAGGGAGTGTTGTGTGAAGGGACTGCTAGAAAGAGGATAAGATTAAATAAATAAGGACTACGTGGGTATATTCTATATTAATCCCAATGTCCATTGGATAGGGAAGTAGTTAAATCTTGTGCAGTTGGCTAAAACATCAAAGCGTTGCAAAAGGAAAGTGCAGAGCTACAGGGAAAGTGATGCAATGTTGACAAAGGTCTAAGGAAGTGCAAATGATATTAGTATTCATATGCTATAGAGTATGAATAGAAAGAAAAGGATAATCAATAGAGGTTCTCACATAAATCATGATGCCGATAGGTGAGGAATATCATTGCATGCACCAAGAGTCAAGGAGGATTCCATAGCCTTGAAAGTAGAAATACAGTGAAGGATACAAAGCTTGTTGCAAGAGAAGAAAAGAAGGATGTCATGAGATGAAGTGTGACTCATGGAATGGACAAGTCATATCTACGTGGAAGTATATGAATTCAAGAAGAGGAGATTGTTATATATGATCTAACAAATTTTGTCTAAAAGTACCAAAGGAAGAAGGATGCCTCTATTACCAGTGCATGAAAAAAATAAGGTACAAGTGTAAATGGAGGATGTGGAGCATTTCATTTGGAGAAGAGTGGCCAAGTATTGCTTCACAATGAATCACTCAATTATCTAAAGAGTGTTATTTAAAAATTGAGAAAATACATGGATAAAAAAAGATACTAGTAAAGAGGGAATAAAGAAACATTTCAGAGTGTTGAAATGCAAATTAATGAGAAGGGTATTTCAAGACTGGTTTGGTCAAGGAGATAGGTAGTGGTTAATTAGATTATAGTGTTAATGTTTAGCTAGAGCAGTGCATGTTACAACACTATTAATATTGAGAATTTTATCCAAAATTTTGGGACATGATTCTCTACATAAAGGAAGCAGTTGTGAGATGGCAACACTATTGGATCTAGTGGTTGGAGATGTAGGATGACCAAGTGAGGATTGGATGGAAGGTTTAGAATAAAGGCTAGTGGTGCACAATTGAATAGAATGGTAGTGCACAAGGCATCAAGGTTCTACAAGAATTTAGGGACAACCATATACAACAAAAAAATAAACAATTAATTAAGTCTAAAATAAATATGCATTGGAGTGCATGATAGGGTTGATGCATAATGCATACAATAAAGATAGAATGCATGTACCTATAATAAGAATGAAAGATTGAATGCTTAATGCATATTGATGTGCATTGGTGCATGTAGACATGCTTGAAATTGTGTATGGCATGAGTATAGACTAAGAGTAGTCTGTTGATATATATAATACCAACAACATTATTAATTCATATATATATATATATATATACAATTTTTTTTTTCCTTAGAAAAAAATGTAATTTTTATTCGTTGGGAGGGACAAAATTACATTTTGTAGGTTCTTCAAGAGAACAACACACTATGAAAGTGTGTGCTATTACTGAAGATAGGTAGGCATTTTGAAATCTTTTTCTTCATGTCTATTCCAAGAGAAAAAGAAAAAAAGAAAAACTCATCCATATCTGGATGTACTGTCTTTTGTTTATAAGAGTCCGTTATATACAAGAGAAAAATCCCACTACTGTGGTTTTTATTGTCTTTCTTCAAAAATTGAAGCCAATTTTATAGACTTTAATGGTGCCAGTAACTGTTGCTATTTGAAGAGAATTGAGCGATACTTGCAAGCCGTAAATAAGATCAACCGATTGATATTTTGTTTTGTGATTTCAAAAGAGTGGTAGTTCCTATTCATCTGTAAAAGGCCTGTGGAAGAAGACATTTTTGTCTTTTTCTTTCTTTTCCGTAACATGCCATTGTCCTTGTAAGAGTTGTAGGCATTCCTTTGACAGTGTGTCTGATGTCATGCTTCTATCCCTGTAAACATGTGAGATAGTCATAGTGTCAAAAGTGTCCAGAAGTCTATGAATTTCCTTTAGAATTGGAGATAACATAATGTTATGACAAAAATGTTTTTTGTTTGTCCATTTTATTACATTCATGGAGTCTCCAAAAATTTGTAAATGATGTAGAGCCTTTTCTTTTGCAAAAAGAAGTAGAAGCTTTGGTGATAATAATTCTGCAAAATTGTTTGTTCCCCTTCCTAGTCCCATTTTTAAGTGGAAAAAATGGTTTTCTGATAGATGTAGGCTAGCTCCTCCTCCACAGACAGAGTTCTGTGCAACGCTATCGAAAAAATACCAAGGTTTTGTGGTGTCTATAAACTCTTGAAGTCTATTCCTTATCGGTTTTGTGGGAATAATCTGAGGAAAATGAGAAAATATTGCTAGACTTTGTGCTACAAGATTTTCTGGAAGGGTGGATTTTTCCTTGAAAATTTCTGAGTTTCTTGCTAGCCAAATTCCCCAACTTATCAGAAGGGGGAGTGCTTTGAAGGTTTTTTTTATTGGGTTCTCTGTCTAGGATTTCCAAGCTGATTCCATGGAATCTCCAGCCCAAGAAAATTTCTATTTTAGGCTTTTTGAGGTTTCAACCCAAACTTTGGCTGTGAAGGGACATGTGAGAAGTAGATGAGGGTTGTTTCATTTGCTTTTTTGTAGAGTGTGCATCTTCTAGGGCCTTCTATTTTGCGCTTGTTTAAATTCTCCCACGTAGGGATTCGATTGTTTAATGATGCCAACATGAATATTTTTTCTTTTTGTGGGAATTTTTGCTACCATAGGCTTTTCCCCCACCATTTGGGTATTTGATGTAAATAGAAGTTTAGGGATATATATCTTGCTTTTGGGGTGTATATGTCAGTTGGATTTTTTTTCCAAACTAGATCGTCCTCTCTGTTGCTTAATTTGATGTGGCTTCTTTTGAGAGCATCTATATAGTTTATCAATGAATTTGCTTGAGGCCCAACGAAGCCGAGGAGGTTTGCATTTTTCCAGCCTTGATTCCAATAATTTGTGGTTTGGGGGTTGGCTAGATGTGAGAGATAGAAGATACCTTGTCTGTGGAGTTGATTAGTAAGGTCTTCTCGTAGGATGTGGGATGTGCTGCTTTTTGGCCAGGGGTCAATCCCTATTCGGAAATGATTGCCTTTACCCACCTTCCATGCAAGGTTGTCCTCAACCACTGTAAATGAAGAGATTATTGCTTTCTATATGATCGAGTCAGCTGTTGAAACTTTTTGTGGTCTTCTGATCCAATCTTCAATTGTGTCTGGGGAGATATATTTTTGAGCTATAACAAGTGTCCACATGCTGGTGTCTGAGATGAGTCTCTAGCAGGATTTTGCTGCAAAGGCCTTTGAGAAGAGAAATATAGTTTTGATCCCCCATCTTCCTAGGGATTTTGGAAGTGCGACGTTGTCCCATTTTGACCAGGGCTGTGTGTACTTTTCTCCAGATCCTGACCAGATGAAACATGCACAATTTTTCCTGATTTTTTCCAGGATTTCTTTTGGGATCCAAGCTAACAACATCCTATAAAATGGGATGGCTTCTAGAACTGATTTTTTCAGAGTGAGTCTGCCCGCTCTTGATAACCATATGAAGCTCCAACTGTTTAGTTTTTTTTCTACTTTTGCTATCATCCATTTCCAATCTTCTTTTTTGTAGCTATTTGGTTTTAGCTGAAAGCCCAGGTATTTTATTCCTTGTGAAATATCTTGCAAAGTGAAAGGAAAAAGTATTTGATAAACTTCCTTTTCTTCTTCATCTAATTCAGAAGTGGATATTGTAGAGTTTTGCTAATTTATTATCATACCTATTGCTAAGCGAAAAGTAGCTAAGATGTCCGCCAACGTTTCAACATCTCCTACTTTCCCTTTGCAAAAGATGAGAATTTCATCCACAAATAAGAGATGGGTGATTTTCATTCCTGATGATACTGAGATTCCTTGAAAGGCCCCTTCTTTGGCTGCTGTCTCTAGGGATTTACTTAGGCCTTTTTCTACAAGAAGGAAGAGGAGAGGTGACAGAGGACAACCTTGTCTTAGTCCTCTTTCTGACTTGAAGAAAGGGGAGGCTGCCCCATTGATGAGTAATGCAAAGGAAACTGAGGAGATGTAGGCCATTATCCATTTTATGAAGGGGACTTGGAAGCCTATGTGGGTGAGCAGAAGATGAAAGTAAGTCCAGTTTACCCTGTCAAAGGCCTTTGAAAGGTCAATCTTCAATATTTCTCCTTTTGACCTTGTGGTCTTTAGGCTATGGAGGCCTTCTTGTGCAACCCCTACTGCCTCGTGAATTTGTCTTCCTTTGAGAAAACCAAATTGTTCCATTGAGATGGCTTTTTAAAGTAAGGGTTTTATCCTTCGAGCTATGATTTTGGTGATGATTTTGTAAATGCGCTTACAGAGGGAAATAAGCCTGTAGTCATCAAAGGTCTGAGGATCATTTACCTTTGGTATGAGGGCTATAAAGGTGGAGTTGAAGGGTCCATGGATTTTTCCATTTGTTCTTGATTCTTCAATTACCTTTAGTAGATCCTTGTTGAGCAGGTCATAGAAACCCCTGAAAAATTCGACTGTCCACCCATCGGGGCCTGGACTTTTGTCTATTTGGAAGCTTTGTAGGGTTTCATTTAGCTCTTCTTCTGTGATTTCAACGAAAAATTATTGATTCCCTTGGTCGGTTACAAAACTTGGGAGGTATAAGGCCACCTTTATGATTTATGCAATATTGGTGTTCCTGTCAGCTTTAAAGAGGGTCTGGAAATGGTTTTTGCCTAGGTTTTCTATATCATCAAAAGTTGTGCAGGGTCTGCCTTCCTGATCCTTTAGACTCTAGATTGTGTTTCCATCTTTCCTTCCTTTTGCATATGCTTGGAAGAATTTTGTGTTTTCATCCCCTTTTTCCAACCAAGTAGCTCTAATTTTCAATCTCCACGAATTCTCTTGTTCTAATATAAAGGTTCTTCTTCTTGCTTCTAAATTTTTTAGAGTTTCCCTAGCGTCGTCTAAGAGGAAGGCTATCTCAGGAGATTCTTGGATAAGTTTGAGGTTTTCCTCATTTTTTTGTAATTCCTATTCTTTTGAGGTTTGTTTTTCTTTTGCCCAAGGGATGACCAATTTTTTTAATGTTTTGAGATTTGTCTCAAACTGGATGCCTGCAAGAGTTTCTTCTATGTTTCTAATGGGGGTCCAATTTGTCATGATGAGTTGTTGGAAGATTTCATCTTTTAGCCAGGAGGGGTTGAATTTGAAAGGGGTAGCCAGTTTGATGGGGAATCCTTCCAGATCATTCTAAACAAGAGAGTGATCTGATTCTCCCCCACTTCCAATCCATTGACAAAATTGAAAGGGGAGCGATGTAAAGGATTCAGAGATCAAGAAACGATCTAATGTTTTTGCTACTCTGGCTTCTCCCGTCCTCATATTTCTCTAGGTAGGTAGCATCTTTGGTTGAGCCACATCAATTAGTCCTTTTGAGTCTATCAAATGTCTGAAATACGCAACTTGACTGTTTGGGTGGGCATTAGGACCCCAACTCTGTGCTTCTCCCAAAGAGAAATTTAGGTCACTTCCCAATATTAGTAGTTCAGTGTTCAAAATTTTTTTTGTGAATAAGTTATCCCAGAAAGTATTCCGTTTTGAGTGTGGCCCATAGACATTTATTAAGGTGAATCTCTTTTCAAAACCTTCCAAAAGGAAGTCTCCTCCTAAAACATAATCCATTGCCCAAGAATTTTGGAGTTTTTCTTTTTGAGTTCACCATCTAAGTATTAGGCCTCCCGATCTGCCTTTGGGACCCTGACCCAAGAAATCCCAACTTGGGAGTAGGGTGGTGAGCAATTTTTTCATAGCTTCTTCGTCTGAGAGAGTTTCTTGAAGGAAGATGAAGTTTGGTTGGTTTGTCAGGAGCAACCTTTTTAGTGCAATTTTTTTGGGGGAACTTGCCAAACCCCTGTAATTTTAGGTGAGGAATTTCATAAGGGAACCTTGTCAAGGGTTTTCACTGCTCTAAGCACCCCAATGATTGATTTTTGTCGACTGGATGCAATGTCAACTAAAGCTCTGGATTGAGCCTTGTACAGGTGGGAGTTTCTTCCACGTCCCTTTTTTGTTTTATGGATCTTTGGGTTTGGTCCCAAGACCTTGTGTTCTGAAATAGGTATGGAAACAATCCTATTGCGGAGTTGGTATATGATAATAGAGTCTTCTGATTATTCAGAGTAAGAGTCTTCGGGTGGAGGGTGGGGGAGAGTGTTGTTCTCCAGATCTGATAGGGGTACTGAGGGGAAGACAAGAGGAGAGGAGAGGGGTGGAGGGAGGAGTGGGGGAGGAGGAGAGGGGAGAAGAGTGGGTGTAGTGAGAAAGGGGGGAATACCTCCATTCAAAAAATTAAAGCTAAAATCCTTTGAAAGACCAAAAGTTGCGTGGGAGATAGAGATGTGCATACCCAGAAAGATGTCAACTAGAAAGTGAGGGATGGCCTCTAAGCCTGCTTCTGATGCATGTCGCTCCCTGTCAACTGGAGCTAATGCCAATCTATTTCCTTCTTGCAGGGAAGGAGATTCTATTTCTTCAGACCTTGATTCTTCTTGTTCATTTGTGTTGCATCCTATAGAGGATTTTGTGGAGGGAGAAATGGTGTCTTTGGAGATAGACGTCTCGTTGTTCCTCCGGTTTTCTGCAATTGACCGACGATTTATGTGACCTCTTGAGCTGTAGTTACAATCCTTGATGATGTGGCCGTATTCATGACATATTCTACAATGTAAGGGGATTCCTTCATAGTCAAGAATTTGTACCCTGTTTCTTCCTAGATATGTTAAGTTTAGGAATTCTTTTAGGCCCTCTCTTATGTTTAGAAGGACTAGAATCCTTGCTACTGCCATTTTCACTGTATTGAGAAAAATCATATATGCAGTTATGAAGTCTCCCAGATGATTCCCGATGGCTTGCAAGCACTTTTCATTCTAGAGATGTGGGGGGAGTCCTGGTAGTTTGACCCAAATGGGGATGGAGTCAAGTCTCTCATTGTTCGCGTCAAAAGTGGGGTTCCAAAGCTTTAGGAGAATAGGGGAGGAGTCTATGAACCAACTTCTTTGTAAGAACGAGTAAGCCTAGAAAGCCGATTGATTTTTGGTGGCGGATTGTAGAGCTGATTCCATTTTGATGTTGCCCAAATTTTTAGCTAATTTTTGCTAAATTGGCGTCCATATGCTTTCCCAACGAGGGTTTTGTCTACCATTTCTGCCACTCCTGCTATGGTTAGGTCGTCCCCCAGAGTGAAATTTTGGTTTGTGGAGGAGGATCCTACACATTTAGTATGCTTCCCATGTCTTGTTCAGTCGGCTCCCTTATGAGGGAGAGAGTGTTGGATATGTGCTACATTTTTTGTTTCCCCTCCAAAGACATTGACCCACTCATTGGAATTTGTTGGTCGGAGGTTTGCTGAGATAAAACCTTCATCCGCCGTAAAATTGTGGCCCTGAAAGTAGCACTGTTCTTCGAAAGGGTAGGAGTGGGCCATAATCGTGGCTTGTTCCAAAGGAGGCCAATCTGAGGTAGTCTGAGCAAGTGGGGGATAACCCAAGCCTAGAAGAGGTGGTGCAAAAAGACTTTGTTCCAGGGAGGGGGAAAGGGGGAAGCTTGGGATCGCGGGGTTTGGTGAGGACCAGGAGAAGATGGAGGGGGGGGGGAGGTGAGGGGAAGACTGGAAAATGGAGGGGAGGAATGAACTGTGGTAGGGAAGGAGGACCAGAGTTGTGGCACTGAGTGGGTGGGTCTGGTCGATTTTTGTGGAGAAAAAATCGGGAGAGATTATGCGCCTTCTAGCCAAGAGCGGTCATCTTGAGCCTGTCTCGGAGAAATCCCAGAGAAACCTGAGAGCTATGAAAAGAAGTCTTCCTATGAGGCTGGCGGTGTAAACCCTTCTAACTACTCTGGAAGAATCTGGTCTTAACTACTAGCTTTCAAATGCTAGGGAAGTGGTTCTCCAGGCTCAAGAGAGTAATCCACCACGTCATCGTAGCCTGCCATGTTTTTTTTGTAGCTTGGACGAGGTGTTCCCCAGAAAAAAATCTGTTCAAATTGCCTCTGGAAGATAAACCAAGTAAAAAAGGAAGAGTGAAAACCCCGGGTGTTAAAGCTTCGACTGTTCTGAGTCTTAGGAAGGGATCAGGATCGGGGGATGCTGCTAGGTGACCTGTAGGTATGTGTACGGGGAGGGAAAGTGTGGGGAAGGAAAAACATGTCAGAGGGAGAGGGGGGTTAGGTGGGACATGAGGCTCGTGACCACAGTAGGTGGCCCATGGGCCTCCAGAGCCGTTGGACCACAGAGCTCATGAGTTTTTTGGCCTCTTAAAACAAACAATTTGCATTGATTCAATCAACTATTTGGTGAAGGTATCCATATTAGTATGTTGAAGGTGAGTGTAATCATATCATATGTATATATATATATATATATATATATGAATTAATAATGTTGTGGTATTTGAATAAGACTAATGATGGATTGCGTATCCCAGAAAAATAGTATAGCATGGCTAAGGATAATGTTGCTACATATGAAATCCATCCACATGAATACAAATGAGGATGGTAAGAATGCTAACCAAGAGAGTTGGTGAATGGAGTTGGTGAGATTAACCAGGTGGCTTCTAGTAACTTGGTAAGAACCATGCAAGTATGCATTTGGTTGCATAAAATGATCAAGGGAATTGAGGTAAGAACTCCCTCATTTAAAATTCAATAATTGAATTGATTAAAGAAGGAAAAATGACTTTAGTAAACACATGCTATGTAATGCTTGAATGCATTTATGATAAATTTAATTGCATATTGTGTTATGATGGTTATGAGATCATAACCAAGTGAAGTCAAGAGAACTTACTCCTGTTGTAGCAATGAATGCCATTGGATATGGACATGTGTGAGGACATGATGTGGTTAGATATGGAAGGGATTGGATAATATGTTAAGGTGATGTCTAGACCTTTCCAACTCACATGATGTAATACATGACATTGATATTTTGTATTCCAAAGTCGATGCAAGGATGCATTGTGTAAATGTAGCCATGAGTATTGGTACATTGGTAAAATAATGAAAATATTGGCATGCTAGATAATGCATCTACAAGGAATGGTGGTTTCATTCCATTTAATATGAATAATAGTTGGAAGTGATTGATTTTTAGAATAACATGATTTTGAAATCACTTCATAAACTGATTGCAAATGCTACAATGAAATGATAATGTGCATGAATACTAATAATTGTTGGGATGAATGGAAGTTGAGAAAAA
>ML794392.1:398764-415862 GCA_009831015.1 Picea engelmannii
TTGCTATGGTTGCTCGTGAAATAGAACAACATTTGTATGAATAAGTGATTGTATTCACTATGTCAATTATGATGAAACATGGGTTAATTATTGTTCAGTATGTAATTTTTTTCCTTATTCACTGTTTCTTGTTGTGCCTAAATGAAGTTTCTGCACCTAAGTTTTTATATGACTGGATGTCTTTGTATGTCTATTTCGTCGTCATTGCTTATGTTTAAGTTGACTGTGTTATGTTTTAAATGCTATGGGAAGTTGTATGAGATTGTATGTCACGTTGTGTACTTTATTTACCCCAAATTTATGTAAGATGTTGTGTAAGAGGCATAATTGCAACTATTTGAAAGTTGGAGATTCCATTATCACAACTGGATCTCCTGGAGCCACAACTCAGAGACTTCCTGTCCGACCTTGTACTGGAACCCTGGAAGGGAAGTGGTACAACCTGAAGGATTGCAGTGCAAAGAAGGGGTACACTTCCTTGGGTTGTTTAGGTTGAGGGGAATAAGATTTCGTTGGTTGGAATTTCCATGGGAATAAAAAAAGTATAAAATATATTACAGTTGGAGCCAGAGAAAGGCAGTGCATGCCGCGAAATATGAAATATTGCTGGTTGGAATTACTGGAAGAATGATGAATTGTGAAATTATATTATGTGGATTGGGCCAGGGAGGCTAAGTATCTATGGTTTTTGCACCGGAGTGCCTATGTATGTATATTTTTTGGGCCAAGGTTCCTACGTATCTATGATTTTGGGCCTAAGAGTCTATGAAATTTTGTTTAGGATTCAATGCCTATGTGATCTTGGGCTTAAGAGCCTATATGTTGGTTAATGAATGGGGAGATGGAATTGTAAAATGAATACACCTGTACGGTGTTGTGCACCAAGGATAGCGCAAAAACAAGGGGGAGGGGAATGTAACATCCCTAGTTTTAATCCCCTTTAATTATAATGCAATTGTATAAATTTTATTTAGGCTGGTGAGCCAATGTGTTGGGGAAAATAATACGTATTGGTTTAATATGGTCGGGGGCCTAGTCAAATAGTAATCACTGGCTGTGATACAAGAAGGATGAAGAAATATGGGGGGATATGATTCCACAATAGAGAGGTGTCCAAGGTGGATTTATTCATCGGTATTAATCTAAAACACATTCCTAAATTACATTATCATTGTGTATAACCTTCTATTTGTTGATTAGGTGTTCCTAAATCCAACCATTGAATTCATGTAAGAGGGTGGGTGTGGGGAGTCACATCCCAGAGTTATTGAGAGCATGGGAATGAGTAAAATCAACTTGTGGAAGAGTGTAAGACAATTCAAGCAAGCAAATAAGGTGAATAAATTCGTATGGCCAAGGGGGTGGTTTTTGGACAGTCACTTTTTTGCATGGAGATCAATTTTTACTTGTAGATTTTGGACAACAAGAGAGGAGATGGGTGTTGGGAAGAGAACCAACCATGCTAGGATTTAAGGAAACTATTTTTGGGTTGTGCTTTGTATTGAGAAAGAGGTCTGTGTGCTTATAAATTGAGATTTAATCCTATGAAGGATTTTTGTGTTGAGAAAGTGACTCAAGAGCCTTGTGAGGGTTGTTATGAGCACTCCTAGAGTAGTTGGGAGGATTCTAGACCCATCAAATGCACTAGAGCCCCAGAGGGAAGTGGGAAGGCCCAAGGGACTGTGTGCAGTGAAGGGGGATCCCATTCCTTGCATTATGCAGGTTGTGGGGAATAGAGAGGAACCTGGGTTTTTGGAGCTGTTGTGTGTGGAGAGTGGATAGCTAGAGGGCTAGATCTTATTGTGGACTCATAGCCCCAGCTCAAGGGTGGATTGCTGTTGAGAGAAAATTAAAAACAATGCCTATGGATGGGAGGTATCCTTTGTATGCAACCAATTGGTTAGCTATTAACATATAAGTTCTCTATTGTGTTTATTATGATAATCCGCTATGTAAATGGTTTATATGAATGTCGTGTGTTTGTTTCTTGCTTGAGCAGTTACATTCATGTTTTAATATATGTTTTTATATGCATTTAGAATTGTGGTATTAGTCAAATAGTTAAATTGTGTGTGATATGTAGCGATTAAGCTACAAAAAATCAACAAGAATAAAATCTTATGTTTTAATGTGTATTCCACACATAATGTTGCTCAACTGGAGGCTAGGTACATTACAATAACACTGCACAAATTTTTCATAGTACATGCATCCTTGTTGGGAAAGCACATTAGCCAAATTCTTCAATTCCAAGAACCTAAGTTGAAGCATATGATGATTCCTTGCATTGTGCTCTAACTCTGCACTTGCTATGAGAGGGTATTGTATCCTCGAGAAAATTTTGAGCTTTCAAATATTCTCTAGCTTGCAAGTGCAAAAGAGCTTCATGATATTTTTGTGTCAAACAAAATTTTTCAGCTTCCTTTGTTGGTGCCAAAGGCTTCCATTGACTCCTCGACTCCATGTCATTGACGATAGAAATAAAAAACATCTTCCCTTTGCTTTTACAACCATGATGTTAGCATGGAGTGCGATAGAATTTATAATATTAATGCATGATGAGCAACAAAATGCTAAGAGTTCAATCCATTGGGATACATATTATCTTCTCAAAGCAATAACTTATCCAGACACTATTGGCCCTTGGTTATGGAAGGAAGTGAAGAACAAGGAAGAAAAGGGGAAAAACAAACTTCACGGAAGACACAGTGACTGTCACTAGGTCGAAGTGAGAAAAAGAGCAGAAAAGATGGAGCGAAGTACGGAAATGCAAGCCGTTGGATGAGGAGATCGAAGATGACAAATCAACAAGGAATATGGATTGAGGACAACTCAACAAGTGGAAAAATCCACTGATTGGATGCTTTGGAGCACCACGAGAGCAGGAAGGAAAGTCAGGATGGCGAAGCCTGAAAAAGTGGGTCAAGTTGACCTAGGGTTTTAGACACCTAGGGTTTTGGTATCTAGGGTTTTGGCACCTAGGTTTCAGCCTAGGACTGTTGTTGAAGTATTGTAATGTATAAATAAAGGTCAAGAGGACCTGGGTCGGGTTGGTATGATATTGTTGTTGATCTAGCTCTATTGTTGTGGTGAGATCTTATTGTATTGAGAGAGAGAAGTGCTAGGTGAGAGAGCCTTCTGGTATTTTAAGATCTTCAATTGTGTGTGTGAAGGTCAAGTCCTGCAGCTGGGTGCGCAGGAAAGGGAGAGAAAGAGTGAGAAGAAAGAATATGTGCTAGCTAAGAGCGCATACGAGAACTGTAGGCTTTATCTTAATAAATCATAAGCACAATTCTATGGACATAGCTCTAGAGAGAGGGTGAACCACATACATCTTGTGTTGTGTGTGTGATTGATGCTTTGATCTCTGTCACTGTTATATTATTATTTTCATTGTTGTATTAGATCATATCTATAACTGTGCAGGGTAGATCTAGCTTGGTGAGGGATATATGAATGTTGCCTTGTTATTGTATTAGATCCACTTGATAATCCCCTGGTTGTAGACATCTCTGTCCTGCAAGCCCCCTCTTAGATGCTTCAGGTGAGACTGCATTTGCTTCGTATGTGTTGTCGAAAGGGCCAGTAGCTAGGGCTTGTTGGTGCGCTCTTCGAGTGAACCCTGGGTCTACCCCTGTGCCAAGAAATGGTTCCGTTGCCGGGACAAGGATCTTTGTGAGGGAATGTCAAGGTGGTTCCCATCGAAGACAAAGATTTAGAAGTGGATAGAAGATCAAGAGAGGGACTTCGTTGAAGTCTAGAACAAGTAACCTAAGCTAAGTACTGAATATTGGCTACAAAGATACATATTCATCGATATGCACGAGATCTTCTTTGGAGGAATCCATGAGGAGCTGTATGAGTGGCTAGCTATACTAGAAGATACCCAATTCGAGATCCGGTCTAGAACTCCCATGGTTTGGACGTCGAAGTTGATAAAGAAGGTCAAAAGAGTTGTAGCACTGTATCATGAGCAGTAGATCACTGGTTCGATAGTACCATTGGAGAGTACATCAAAAAGTTTGCTGTTTACAGAGTAGAGTCATACAACCAAGCTAAAAGATATTTCTTTAAGGGACCCAAAGGAATTTTTTTACAATTCATGAAGTTGAGACTCAAGATGTTGTTGCATGAGAAGAACATCTTGAAGATACAATAGATTGGCTGGATCTGAAAAGGATAATGTTCAAGAATTCAGACAGTGACAACGACACAAAAGATGGACATACGCACAGTGGAAGAGTATTCAGAGGGGTTCACCTTGAGAACCTGTTCAAGAAAAACTATCGAGAAGAGGGCTTCTACAGTGGAGAAGAGGTAGATACGACAGACGAAGAACATTCAAAACCCAGTAGGAGAGAGAAAGGAGAAGCCGAAGAACCTCGCCGGGACGAGAATGAAACTTCAGGAACTGCGCAAACTGTTGAAGTAAGTACTGTTAATCCTCCTATTATTTCAACAACACTAGGTAATCAAAATAATCAGAACCACCAAAGTCCTCAGAGTACTGTTACTAGTAGTTCAATATCTACTGTGACAGGAAACCTAGGTAGCTCTATGGTATATGAGATGAGGCTCTCTATCTTTAGGGGATATGGATCTAAAGATCCTGATCAACATTGGTTTTTGTGTGAAGCTATATGGAATATTAAAAATGTCACCGATGAAGCTGTTAAAAGGACCCAATTCAACACTACCCTAAGGGATCACGCACTGAGTTGGTACATGAAGCTTTTCCAAGGACTTGCATAACCTAAGCCACTGGGCGAGATCAAGAATGCACTGATTGCAGAGTTCAAGAAACCTAAGTCAGAGTCTCAATGCATTACAGAACAGAAGGAGATCAAGCAGAAAGTAGACGAGCCTGTTTGGGAGTTCGATCAAAGGTTCAAGACCTTAACAAGCTGATTAACTTTTCAGATCCCAGATGAATAGAATAAAGAATGGTTCATCACCACCCTTTCACCACACATCTATTTCCCCTGATGCAACATAAGATTTCTTCATAGGCAGAAGCATTGGAAATCGCTATGAAGCTTGAATCAACCCCTATGGGAGAGTCCAGCTCAGGTATGAGCTAGATCTTGAGCCAACTAACTAGTTTGTCTCTGCAGGTCAAGGATATGAAGAAGGACAAGGGGAAGTACAAAAGAGAAGATATATGGTGTGTAAGATGCATATCAGAAGGCCATGATAAGGAACACTATCCTTTATTCCATGAATATTTGAGCTCAGGAGCACTGACCTCCTTGAAGCAAGTCAACCTGCCCTGGTGCGAAGTATGCAGAAATAGGCATCACACAGGTGAGTGCTATTACATGCAGAAGTATGTTCAGACTCCCACAAATTTATATTGCACATTTTGTAAGTCTGTGGGGCACGATGATAGGGATTGTAGGGCCTATGACCTTATGCATGAAAGATCAAGGGACATATACAAGATCCAAGGCAAATCACAACAAGAAGGAAACACTCCGCAATATAAATCCCTAGGAAGAGGAAATTTCAATCCTCGCAGTGGATATAGAGGAGGAGGAGGAGGAGGAGGAGGAATGAGCCGAGGCCAATGACATATCATCTATTACAACTGCACGCAACCAGGACACTTGGAAAGGGATTTTCAGAATCCTTGCACTACATGCAGCTATTGCAGCTCGTTCGACCATGTTATAGAAGATTGCCCTGTGCTTCTAGCTAAGCTGTAGGAAAGACGAGGAACTTAACAAAATCCACAAGTTCAATTGATATATGATGAGCCTCGCAGGGAAGACCCTAAATTCGCTGTTATCACTCGAGGAGGTGCTGCTATAGGAGAGGATAGAATGACTCAAGGAAAGATTGTAGAAGACTCATGTATCAAGAAGGCTACAGAGAAGACCCGAACTTTCGATGCAAAGAAAGAAAGACAAATCTTTGAGGAAGAAAGAGAAGAGTTCAAAGAAGATCAAGGTTCCTCATCAAAAATATAGCCAGAAATAAAAGAATATGGAATGCCTCAGGCATTTGATCAATCTGCTTCACCACAGGAAGGAAAGAGGTAAGCAAGCTCATGGAATTTTTATACAATTGTGTTAAGTTGATTCAGGATAAAGGTGCTGTACAAGAGCTACAAAACTTAATCAGACAGTATGAACTAGGAAATATAAACCCCTTATTGAATAGGGCAGTACATCAAATTGGAAAAAGGAGAAAGAGAAATAAAGAACTACACTTAAATGCTCAAATAGGAGAATATGATATAGATTATGTGGTCGTCAACTTAGGGTCGGAGGTCAATGTCATGAAGAAGCAAACTTGGGCATTGATGGGGAAACCAAAGTTGATATACTCCCCTATTAGGCTTAGGATGGCTAACCAACAAGCTGTCAGCCCCTTTGGCAGATTGGAACATGTCCCTGTGGACATCGATGGAGTGAGAACGTTCACAGATTTCGAGGTAATTGAAATTGTTGACGACAATTGCCCTTACCCTGGACTGTTAGGAATTGATTGGGCCTTCAACAACTCCACAATGGTTGATTTGAAGAAAATACATATGACATTTGAAAGAGATGGCCTTTGAGTCATTACACCCTTAGATCCAGATGAGGGTCTGCGATATACAGAGCCCATCAGAGAAGAAGACCACACATACAAACTGGAAAACATATACAAATTGACAGCTAGACAATAGGATTACATCAGCCCTATAACCAATGGGAATATGAGCTGGCGAAGTGACAATGCGTGTTCATCAGATTCAGAAGAAGCACTGGAGAATTGATAGAACCATATGTACAAAGTATCTACCAGAAGATGTGCACAATTAACTAGAGAAGAGAATCACTGGATTGACACAACAGTAAGCAAATTACCCACATTTGATGGTTTGAACCCTTTATAAGCCTTCCTATATGATTTTGAAGAAAGTGTACCAAAACAATAGAGGTTGTTGGCAATGAATGATGTCCTGAAAGCCACACCAACAAGATGGTGGGGAACCCACAAAAGAAATATTACAGATTGGGTACAATGCCGAACTTTGATGACAACGCGATTCTCAACACAAGTAGAAGGATGCGAAGCAAGGTACGCAAGTCGAAGCTACCCAAAAGACCATGTGCAGAGCTGCGAAGAGGTCTGGAGTGACATTCCCCAAGAATAATGGGTGCACAGATTCATTAACATGCTGGACACAACCCCCATCAACTGGTACCTTCAGGCGGACCTGCGCCTGATCACTGCAGACTGGGAAGGTATGATTCAAAATTTTGTAACCACATTTTTATTTGAAAGTGAATATCCTTCAGTAGACCAAGCATTACATATTGTGAGATAGAAGGTATTCAAAGAGGCATCTAGCCTCCCTATGGAACAAGAAGAGGATGAATGGACTACACCTCTCCAAAAATTGTAGAGTTGCTACAACATCAATGCCGATGACGATGATGATCCCAGGAAGGTAAACATCATTGAAACAGAAGGCCAAAGAGATGTGGAAGGACCAGGAGTTGAGCTACCATTTATTGGTCAGACAATTAAGATTAAAAAATTAAATATTGGGACAGAGGAGACACCAAATCTTGTCAATGTCAGAGATTACTGGGATGCTGCTACCATTGACAAGATTACAGAGTTGCTGCACGAATATCAGGACTTGTTTTCGACCAAGTTCACTAATATGAAACGTATCAAAGGTCCTATGGGAGAGATGAGGATACCTTTGAAACCAGGTGCAAAGCCAATCAAGCAAAGACCCTACAGTTTGAACCCGAAATATAAGGAAAAAGTGAATATTGAGCTCGACAGAATGATGGAAGTAGGGATTATTGAACCTGTCGAAGAGTCGGAGTGGATCAGCCCTATGGTGGTACAAGACAAGAAGACAGGAGAGATCAGGATCTGCATAGATTTGAGGAAGTTGAATGATGCCTGTCTGCATGACCCTTTCCCTACACCATTCACTGATGAAGTATTAGACAATGTGGGAGGCCAGGAGGTATATTCTTTTACAGATGGATTTTCAAGATACCATCAGATCCGGATTTCCAAGGAGGATCACCACAAGACCACGTTTTCCACATAATGGGGATCCTACCAATATACAGTGATGCCATTTGGACTGAAGAATGCCCCAACCATCTTTTCCAGGGTGGTGGTTGAAGCATTCAAAGAATTTCTACATAAATTTTTAGAACCATACTTTGATGACTGGACTGTGTTTAGTTTGTTGAAGAATCACATTGAATGTTCGAGGTTAATGCTAGACAAATGTAGATAGTGCCAGATTTCTTTGAATTTAAAAAAGTGCATCTTTTTCTCACCATTCAGGGTGCTGTTAGGACATATTGTATGCAAGAAAGGATTATTGGTAGATCCCTCTAAAATCACCATCATAGTTGATTTGCCGCCTCCTACTTCAGTCAAACAACTGCGCACTGTGATAGGACATACTGGCTATTACAAGAAATTCATTAAAGGGTATGCTCAGATCACAACACCTATGGAGAAGCTGTTGAAGAAAGATTGTCAGTTTGGTTAGACAGACGAATGCCAGGAGATCTTCGACACATTGAAACATAATATGGTGACTGCACCCATTCTGGTCTTTCCAGATTGGAGCAAGGAGTTTCATGTGCATGTCGATGCGTATTCTATTTCCTTAGGAGCAATATTGACACAACCTAGAGAAGGGGATATCGACCATCCATTAGCTTTTGCTAGCAGGAAGCTATCTACAACTGAAGTTAATTACACCACTACTGAGAGAGAAGGATTAGCCATGGTGTACGCACTGTAGAAATTCCACCACTATTTGTTGGGAGGACACTTTAAAATGTTCACAGATCACTCTATGCTGAAGTACCTAGTCAAAAAGCCAGTGTTGGGGGGGAGAATATGCAGATGGATTCTGCTGTTTCAAGAATATGATTTTGAGATCATAGTTAAGCCAGGAAGAATGAACAAGGTCCCTGACCACTTGTCGAGGTTGGAACATGGCAAAGAACCCACCAATTTGGAGGATACACTGCCGAATGCACAACTGCTCTCCATTAGAAAGATTAATGATCACTTCGCAGACATAGTCTAGTTCCTATCAACAGGAATGACATTGAGTGAGTATACCATCTCTCAGAAGAAACAACTAGTGGTGCGCGTTGCAGACTTTTCACTTATAGCTGGACAACTATACAAGATGGGACCTGATGAGGTACTAAGGAGGTGTGTTATGGAGACAAAGCGACCACTGATCCTCATAGAATCTCATGAAGGCATCGTAGGAGGACATTACGCAGGGAAAGAAATTGCGCAAAAGGTTCTTAGAGCTGGCCTTTGGTGGCGTACCTTACACATAGATGCTAAAGATTATGCCAGAGCTTGTGATGTATGCCATAGAGTTGGGAAACCATCCTGAAGAGATGAAATTCCATTAGCACCGCAGATGACCCTACAAGCATTTGAAAAGTGGGCCATTGACTTTGTGGGACCTATAAACCCACTAGGAAAGCACACAGGAGCACGATACATAATTACTGCGACAAAATACCTGACTAGATGGGCTGAAGAAAGAGTATTAAAGGCCTGTAGTGCAACTACAATTGCACATTTTATATTTGATGACATAATAACAAGGTTTGGATGCCCCAAGACCCTTATGAGTGATCAAGGAACACACTTCATCATTAAGACAGTCGAAGCCCTGACTGAGGAATTTGTAGTCCACCATCAGAAGAGTACACCTTACCATCCATAAGAAAATGGAACAATTGAAGCATTTAACAAGATCTTGGAGACAATATTAACAAATATTTGCAGTGTGAACATGGATAACTGGGATTTAAGAGTACTTGTAGTACTATGGGCCTATAGAACCACTTGCAAGAAATTAACAATGCAAACCCCTTTCAAGTTGGTTTATGGTCTTGAAGCTGTTGACCCAATGGAATACTTAGTGCCAAGCTTACTAATTGATTCATTTATAGACATGGATGATACTGGCACTTTTCATGAGAGGATTTCACAGTTGGTTGAACTGGAAGAAGACAGATTTATTGCAGGATTCCATCAACAGGTTCAGAAGGAACGAGAGAAGGCCTATCATGACAGGCACATCAAGAAGAAGGAATTCAAGCATGGTGATTTAGTATTTCTGTATGACAATAAGTTTACCAAACATCCAAGGAAGTTCAGGATGCATTGGCTCGGACCATATGAGGTTGCCTATGTTACTGAAGGGGGAGATGCTCAACTGAAGACATTGAACGAAGAGTGGAAGGAAGGATTAGTGAATGGGACTCGGCTGAAGTTGTACTATGACAACCAACTACCTTGCAGACCTCAGTAAAAGCAAGAATAAAAGGGTCTAGGTACCAGGTGCAATTGAAACTAGGTACCAGACATAGAAAAGAGATTTTGCACAAGGATGAGAAGGAGGAATAAAGCATAAAGCAAAGGTTGCCCTGCAGAGTCCAAAGTCAAAGTAAAATAGAAGGATCAGATCTGAAGTGCCTCAGGACGAGTCACAGTTGAGTGTTGGGGACCTATTGGCCCTTGGTTATGGAAGGAAGCAAAGAACAAGGAAGAAAAGGGGAAAAGTGAACTTTGTGGAAGACACAGTGACTGTCACTAGGTCGAAGTGAGCAAAAGAGCAGAAAAAATGGAGCGAAGTACGGAAATGGAAGCCGTTGGACGAGGAGATCGAGGATGACAGATCAACAAGGAATATGGATCGAGGAAAACTCAGCAAGTGGAAAAACCCACCAATTGGATTCTTTGGATCACCGCGCGAGAAGGAAGGAAAGGCAAGATGGCAAAGCGTGGAAAAAGTAGGTCAAGTTGACCTAGGGTTTTGGTATCTCGGGTTTTGGCACCTAGGTTTCGGCCTAGGATTGTCGTTGAAGTATTGTAATGTATAAATAAAGGTCAAGAGGACCTGGGTCAGGTTGGTACGATATTGTTGTTGATCTAGCTCTATTTTTGTGGTGAGATCTTAATTTATTGAGAGAGAGAAGTGCTAGGTTAGAGAGCCTTCTGGTATTGTAAGATCTTCAACTGTGTGTGTGAAGGTCAAGTCCTTCAGCTGGGTGCATAGGAAAGGGAGAGAAAGAGAGAGAAGAAATAATATATGCTAGCTAAGAGCGTAGACGAGAACTGTAGGCTTTATCTTAATAAATCATAAGCACAGTTCTATGGATGTATCCCTAGAGAGAGGGTGAACCACATACATCTTGTGGTGTGTGTGTGATTGATGCTTTGATCTATGTCACTGTTATATTGTTATTTGCATTGTTGTATTAGATCAAATTTATAACCGTGCAGGGTAGATCTAGCTTGGTGAGGGATATATGAATGCTGCCTTGTTGTATTAGATCCACTTGATTTTCCCTGGTTGTAGACATCTCTGTCTTGCAACCCCCCTCTTAGTTGCTTCAGGTGAGACCGCATCTGCTTCGCAGGTGCTACCGAAAGGGCCAGTAGCTAGGGCTTGTTGGTGCACTCTTTGAGTTAACCCTGGGTCTTCCCCTGTGCCAATAGGCACTTATACATGCAGGTCAGTGAACCCTTTGCAAATCATGATTGCTGGGAGAGACCAGAAGACATGGACACACCCAAAATAGTTTACAATATTACCAAAGATAATCCTAGATTATAAGTTGTTGCTGAAATAACTATAGCATTGGGTAGCTATTGTCGGCTTACGTCCACTATCAGGTCATGTATCCATTCCATACACATATCTTACTGTTAATTCCTTAAAAATAAATAATGATTTTTTCAAACCCATTTGAAACATAACACTGCATTTTCTCCTCTGAGGAGGCTCAAACCTTGAAACTACTCATCTCAAGGACTCTTAGAGAGAATAATGGAGGCATTTAAGTAATGTATCTATGACTATGACCATAAGCGGAGCTTGTGGAACCAAGTGCACGATCAAGCCATTGGACCTTATGAGGAGGAAGAGAATAGTGGAAAATTTGTCTAGGCAAAAGGAGAAACAAAGAGAAGCATAAAACCAAGAAGCTCCAGTTGGAGTGGAAGGAGGGATTTGACTTGTTCTTGGATCCTTCAAAGGTTTATCATACAACACACAAAGAGATTTTTGATTAGGTAAAGGTAATTTGCAGAGCCACATAAGGGGGAGAGGTAATTAGAGACAGATCCAAAAGAGGTAAATAGATCTCAGAGATGAAAGAGAAGGAAGACATACATGCAGAGGCAGTTCTGTATGTGGGAGACATACTTGTAGATGCATTTATGCACATGAGGGAATTAAATACCTAGGGACACGATATTCATGGAATTAATACCTTCTTTGATACCACTGTCAAGATAGGTATGGGAACATAATGAGCAACTCCACACTTGAATGCTATTGTAATCTAGGGTAAAGTAGGGAGTGTTACCGATATAACCTTACATAGCCATCATAAAGATCCATGCATACACATAAACATATATAGATACATACATAAGTAATGAGAGCCCAAATAGCAATCCTTTTATTATATGATAGATAGTACAACACGATTACATATAACCTCTCACATGAAGCTTTTTGAGCCTTCGTGTGCTTATCTATTTATACCTCTATCAGGCAATTGTAACTACTTAATTGCCTGGGTCAGTTAGTTAACAAAGACTCCGACCGACTTATACTTCTAACTACACCGGTCGACCGACAGATTCTAAGTCGACCGTCGGGTCTACTCTATAGGGTCGACTAGCCCCTACAACATCTCCCTCCACCTCAATTCCTTGCTTGTCCAGAGCAAGTGCGGGTCATACAATTTTTTTTTCCATATTTTGATTACAATATTACAATATGGAGAAGTATAAGATGAAGAGAGAAAAAGAAGTATGTAAGAAGATGAGACAAAATATTTATGTGGACGAACAACTTAAGGTACTGATTATGACTGTGCTGTTGTGCTTGGAGTTCCATCGCCAGCTTCGTCGACTTCCTTGTTATTTTCACTTTCTGTACTGACCTTGAAAGCTGTTTGAATACATTATTGGTTTGTTGAATGAAGTTGCACCAAGTGCTAACCGCCTGTTGTGATTCAATATTTAGAATGTTCGACTGGGAAATCAAGTCGTATTTCTCTGCTATACTTGATTTATGATAAGTTCCCAAATTTTGATCAAATTGTTGTCCTATATCTTGCATTTTACTTATGAGCTAGTTCAGGTGACTAGTTGCTTGGTTTGTTTCTAGCTACACTCTGTGTCCCTCCTTTTGCCATTCCTGATCTTGCTTTGATAGTTATTTATCTATTGCTCTTTGTTTTTACATCTGCATGGTGAGGGATTCTTTTATTTTGTTATTTGTGGCCAAGTTCCTTGACCTTTTTATACTATCGACTCCAGCCCTTTGTATCTGACATTTACTGAATGCGTCTATAAAATGAGTTGGCCATTCGTTTACCACAGAGCTTAGTATGCTAGCTTCTTTGGTTAATTTATGTATGTTCTGCTTGAAGCCCTTCATATTTTGTTGTTCTACTTCTAATACCACTTTCAATTGATCTTGGGTTGTCTAGATTTCTTTGAGTGCTAAGTCACATTGTTGCTCGAATTCTTCTTTTTCTTTCTTCAATGCATCTACTTGTTGGCAGTAAGTTGTGTTGTTTTCGATCATTTCGTCGTTCAGTTGAAGCCTTCTATGGGGTTTTTCACTTCTGAAATTTGTTCTATCCCTTCATTCAACCTGACTGCTTCTCTGCATCCTTCCAAGATATTATTTTTCTCTTGTTTTAGTCTTTCAACTCGATTTCCTTCTTTCAACACCTTCTTCCATCTACTTGCCGATTCTTTTGAAATAGCTCCATGTAAGTCGAACAAATGCTTGTCGGAAATGGCGGATGGGTCGAATGAGGTTTCGAATGATGACCATGATGGAGTTGTTGTTCCAGTCGTTCTGATGGTGATAATGGGCATATTTAATTTCTTTATTTTATCTACAGATTTGGATGCTTGGTCATCTTTTTTTACTATCTATTGTGTTGTCAGGATTCTTTGTTCGCTTGTTTCATCTTTTTCTTCTTCCTCATGATGGGTGTTTTGTACCTCCATATATTCTTTTTCCTCGAGCTCTGACTCTCGTGTTAATATTCTCAACGTTCACGAGATCTATCTTGGAGTGTCATTTTTTGGCTCTGCTTCCTTACCATTCTGGTTAATCTCGACCTGATGTGTTTCAGTTGACCGCAAGAATTATTCCTATTGATTTGATGCTTCAAATGGATGGTATGCCTATTTTTATGTTGGGACGATTGACTCACTGACTTGTATTTATCCAACTGAATGTTGTGGTGACGTTCATTTTCTGATCGATTGCTGCTGTACCAATTATGTGTTGATTTCTTCGACCGAATCCTGATGCTCCATGTCGATGGTTTCTATCTCGACGTCATCTGTCTCGATTGGCTGATCTGAATCTATGGATTCAGGCGATTCATTGATGATGAGTTGCCTCTTCTTTTCTTTTATGGGTAATTCTTCTATGATTTGGACTGGTTCCACTGGGGGTGACTCCCTGGTGAGGTCGATTGCCGCATCAGGTGGTCTTTTCTTGCTTGGTGTTACTTTTGGTCTTACTTCCCATTCTGTCGTGTGCACTGTAACTTTCGCCGGGTTGACAAAAGTAGTTGTTCTCTCTAAATTATTCTTCCTCTTTGCCCCTCTTGTTTAAATTTTCCTAAGCATGCTCTTTATGTTCTTCACTTTCTGGAAGGCCTTCTTCATTTATGGTCTGACAGAGGAGTTGTATATCTTCTTCATGGTAGCCGTTTCTTGTCGATTTTGCTGTAATTTGACAGTGATTTAATGATGGGGTCGTTGAAGTCGATGCCCTCATTCAACTGGAATGTTTCTCTCCATATCTCCTTTGTGTCGATCTCTAGTGCTTCTTCTTCAACAAATTTCTTCACTTTGTTCTTTTTATTCAATTGTTTTCTTTTTCCCAGGGAAGGATTTGGAGGAATGATTGTCGGAGCTTGTAAGTCTTCGACAAATGGAATTGTGTAGATTGTGGATTCTCTTTCTTTTTCTTGTTCCCCGTCAGTCAATGGAAATATTATAGGCATCCATGTTTTTTGTGCCTCAGGTGGAATTTCTAAGCTCCGATTGATTTGTCTTTCCAATTATGTGAAGATTTATTCCACTGTTGGCTGTTAATGTAATTCTTTTGGTTTTGGCCCCGATGCGACTCCACACTAAATCTTTGTGAAGTCGAGGTCGAGTTGAAAATGGAAAGGTGATGGAAGTGCTCGATGGTTTTATTGCTTGAATCACCATCTTTCGGTACTATCTTTCAATCCTACAACCCACAACCAGAACATATCTTCTAGTGGAAGTGATTTTGATGTACCTATCTGATTTTAGGAGAAAACTCTGTACTTCTACATTGTCGAGGTCTTCATAGATGTGAATGTTGCTTCTCCTACAGGCCCATATTGTTCCATTTCTATCCAGATTAGCAATGACAGAAACTTGATGGCTCAACCTGAATCCAACACTTCCTTACAGTTGGTTCTGAGCATGTTGGCCAAATTCCCCCCCCAATTAAATCTTTCTGAATTCTGATAGACTTGGGTTATTTCTTTGACCAGATTCATATTTACGTTGGATTCCCATCTTGTTGGTGTGAAGCACAAATAAATTATGATGGAAACCCATCAGGACTTTGGGTCGGTGATTTTTTTGATCAACAATCCCTTAGAGTTTTTGGTTGTCACCGACCCTGTTAAAAACTTCATCCAATCGTTAGAATCGATCGATTTGCGGACCTTGGCCCCTGCCCTTGGGATTCCAAAGATTCGGTAGATGAGTCCGCCAAACATTGTTATGGCCTCATATAACCAGAGGTATCCTTGATGATACCAACTAATAATAAAATTTTCTTCTTCTTCTTTCCATCGAACCATGTCAGCTACTTGTGGGGCGCCAATGATATGTCAGATTCCTGCTTTTTCCAAGAATTCAAATTCTTCTTTCCAACTTCCTTCCTCCATTTCCCACTCTGTGAAATTTATCCAATTCTTTCTCTAGTATGTTTCCTCCATCTTTGCGAGCCATATATTTTTCATCCAAATTTTCAATGGCGTCTCGGTGGTTCTCTCAAAAACTTGCCTCATTCTTGAACCTTCTATTGCGTTATCGATTTGACCTCTCATCCCCGACATTTGTTGATCCTGGTTACTAGTTTCGGGCAATGTTGGAGAATTTACGGGCTCAGTTGTCTGTGTTCTTTGTGCTATACTTATCTGTGGAGGAGAAAATAACAGTGAGGCAAATTCATATGCTTCTTCCAAATTTATAGTTGGTGGTGAGAGTGTCGGGTTCAATGCATCCAACTGTTCTCGTATTTCATGTTCTTTTGTCATAAAGCTTGGTGGTACAAGTGGGCTGAGAAAATGGATGTTTAAATAGTTTCTTGGTTGGCATTCATTTATGTCCCATCAACCATTAATTTCAATATCTTATTGTTGAATGTCGCATGTATCAGTATATTCGACAGTTGTATGAACGACTGTACAACGATCATTTTCCTCGTTAATGTGCATGTTGGATTTTACCTATCCTGAATTAAATGCTACATCTCTACCAATGTCAGTGTTTTCTTGGTCGGCGTTGTCTTGGACCTGATCGATGAGGTTTCCTTTGTTGATACGTGGTCGATACATAAGACGACTGACCAGAGTTCTTGAGCCATATTTATTACTGGATTGACTTAGTCGGTGTCGGTGATGGCTTGGTTGTTTGTTCATTTTGCTAATTTTTACTGAGTCTGAATGGTGTCATCTTTTGTCATGCCAATCATGTTCTCTTGATTTGTGTTCATATGATATTCACTGATCTTATTTGTGCTCTCTTTCTCCTGGACTGATCCTTTCACTTGATTCTTTTCTTATGAGTATTTGTCTTAAGTTGGTCGAAGGTGTAGAATGTCGAGAATATATTCTGCTATCTTGTCTCGGGCTTGACCACATGATACTTTCTCTCTCCATTTTACTTTATTGTTGCTTTTCTTTAGTGTTATAGATATTCTTTAAACACTTTAACTTTTATTTTTTTATACCTGAATTTTTCTAACTTCCTTTTTTGTTTATTAATT
>ML794392.1:415912-457183 GCA_009831015.1 Picea engelmannii
TGATTTTGATGTACCTATCTGATTTTAGGAGAAAACTCTGTACTTCTACATTGTCGAGGTCTTCATAGATGTGAATGTTGCTTCTCCTACAGGCCCATATTGTTCCATTTCTATCCAGATTAGCAATGACAGAAACTTGATGGATCAACCTGAATCCAACACTTCCTTACAGTTGGTTCTGAGCATGTTGGCCAAATTCCCCCCCCAATTAAATCTTTCTGAATTCTGATAGACTTGGGTTATTTCTTTGACCATTTTCATATTTACGTTGGATTCCCATCTTGTTGGTGTGAAGCACAAATAAATTATGATGGAAACCCATCAGGACTTTGGGTCCGTGATTTTGTTGATCAACAATCCCTTAGAGTTTTTGGTTGTCACCGACCCTGTTAAAAACTTCATCCAATCGTTAGAATCAGTCGATTTGCAGACCTTGGCCCCTGCCCTTGGGATTCCAAAGATTCGGTAGATGAGTCTGCCAAACATTGTTATGGACTCATATAACCAGAGGTATCCTTGATGATACCAACTAATAATAAAATTTTCTTCTTCTTCTTTCCATCGAACCATGTCAGCTACTTGTGGGGCGCCAATGATATGTCAGATTTCTGCTTTTTCCAAGAATTCAAATTCTGCTTTCCAACTTCCTTCCTCCATTTCCCACTCTGTGAAATTTATTCAATGCTTTCTCTAGTATGTTTCCTCCATCTTCGCGAGCCATATATTTTTCATCCAAATTTTCAATGGTGTGTCGGTGGCTCTATCAAAAACTTGCCTCATTCTTGAACCTTCTATTGCGTTATCGATTTGACCTCTCATCCCCGACATTTGTTGATCCTGGTTACTAGTTTCAGGCAATGTTGGAGAATTTACGGGCTCGGTTGTCTGTGTGCTTTGTGCTATACTTATCTGTGGAGGAGAAAATAACAGTGAGGCAAATTCATATGCTTCTTCCAAATTTATAGTTGGTGGTGAGAGTGTCGGGTTCAATATATCCAACTGTTCTCGTATTTCATGTTCTTTTGTCATAAAGCTTGGTGGTACAAGTGGGCTGAGAAAATGGATGTTTAAATAGTTTCTTGGTTGGAATTCATTTATGTCCCATCAACCATTAATTTCAATATCTTGTTGTTGAATGTCGCATGTATCAGTATATTCGACAGTTGTATGAACGACTGTACAACGATCATTTTCCTCATTAATGTGCATGTTGGATTTTACCTATCCTGAATTAAATGCTACATCTCTACCAATGTTAGTGTTTTCTTGGTCGGCGTTGTCTTGGACCTGATCGATGAGGTTTCCTTTGTTGATACGTGGTCGATACATAAGACGACCGACCAGAGTTCTTGAGCCATATTTATTACTGGATTGACTTAGTCGGTGTCGGTGATGGCTTGGTTGTTTGTTCATTTTGCTAATTTTTACTGAGTCTGAATGGTGTCATCTTTTGTCATGCCAATCGTGTTCTCTTGATTTGTGTTCATATGATATTCACTGATCTGATCTGCGCTCGCTTTCTCCTGGACTGATCCTTTCACTTGATTATTTTCTTATGAGTATTTGTCTTAAGTTGGTCGAAGGTGTAGAATGTCGAGAATATATTCTGCTATCTTGTCTCGGGCTTGAACACATGATACTTT
The DNA here is from genome assembly GCA_009831015.1 of Picea engelmannii. Classification (NCBI taxonomy): domain Eukaryota; kingdom Viridiplantae; phylum Streptophyta; class Pinopsida; order Pinales; family Pinaceae; genus Picea; species Picea engelmannii. Next base: position 417,556 of record ML794392.1, read on the forward strand.
CTCTCTCCATTTTACTTTATTGTTTCTTTTATTTAGTGTTATAGATATTCTTTAAACACTTTAACTTTTATTTTTTTATACCTGAATTTTTCTAACTTCCTTTTTTGTTTATTAATTTTAAGCAAGTTTTATTTCTTATAAGTATGATTAGTTGTTTTAGTCGGTTCCTGTTAGAAACTCCCTGCTATACTTTGCCAACATGGTTCTTTTATTTTATACTTGGTATTTCTTTAGATGAGAATCATTAATTACTTTCTTAAATGGATGCCCCAATAGCGTTCTAAGTTGGACCGCTCTAGTTGGTCAAATGACTTCCACCATATAAGGCCCCAACCATGCTGTTTCCAATTTTATGGGTTTTCCTTTTATATGACTGTCATGCAATAAGACTAAGTCTCCTTCTTTTATATCCCTTTTATTTAAGTGACGATCATGCCACACTTTTTGTTTTTTCTTATGAATCTCTTGGTGATGGATCACTATTAGCCTTTATTCTTCCAGCTTGTTCAATTGGTATAGTCAGCTGTTCATGTTTTTTCTCTTGTCAAAATTTTCTATAGCTATGACCCTGTCGGAATTAGTCCAAAATTGTAATGGGATCACATCTTCCTGGCCGTAGACTAGCTTGAACAGAGTCTGTCCAGTCGATCTTTTGAATGCTGATCTTTATGCCCAGAGGATTGCATGAATATTATCGTCCCAATCATATTTATTTATGCCACAGATATTTGTAAGTCCCTTTTGTAATTTTTTATTAAAGGATTCGACTGCTCCATTTGCTTGTGGGTTATAGGCTGTTGTTTTTCTATGGTCAATTAAATTTTTTTCGAGTAGAACTTTAATTATTTCGTTTACAAAGTGAGTTCCCTGGTCGCTGATTAGTGTCATAGGACAGGAAAATCTTGTGATTATGTTCTCGCAAATGAATTTATTTGCTACCTCTTTGGTATAGGATTCGACCGACTCAACTTCTACTCACTTAGTCACATACTTGACCGCAATAATGATGTACTTGGCACCAGTTCTTCTTTCCCTATGTGGAAATGGCCTAACCAAGTTGATAGCCCAAATTTCGAAATCTTGATGGGTTTATTGAACTTAGTGGAATTTCATTTTTCCACAAGGGTCATCCAAGTCTCTGAAAACTATCACATTTTTTACTTGATCATGCAGTCTTTATGCAAAGTTGGCCATCACAAGCCTCCTTGTAATACCTTCCTAGATGTTGTGTTGGCTTGAAAATGTCCTCCAACTGCTCCTGCATGGGATTCGTTGATGATATCCTCCCGTTCATATTCTGACATGCATCTTCTTAAAACATTGTCCATTCCCATTTTTCATAAGTATCCGTTAATGATTGTGAATGGTGCATCTTTCATGGCTAGATTTTTATTTTTATTTTTGTCGGGAGGTTCTCCAGAGCATTTCCTTCTTCTAAGAAATTGGAAATATCTTCTAAATCTTTAGGTGCAACTTTGACTCTGAATAAGTGTGGGTTTGGGAGGTCATCATCGATGCCTGTCATATCTTCTCATGTTTCTAGTCGTGACAGGTGATCAAGCCGGACATTATTTTTCCTTGGTTAAATGATCATGTCAAATTCAAACTCCTAAAAGAATAGTAACCACTGAAAAATATTGCCTTGATGAATTGATTTATTGACCAAGTATTTCAATGCTTGATGTTTTGTAAAAAATGTAAAGGGGTTTGCTAGCAAATAGTGACATAACTTTTTTAGAGCAAAAATCATTGATAAGGTTTTCCTTTCCGTAGTCGAATAGTTTCTTTATGCTTTATTCAGTTTCTAACTTGCATATGCATTTGGGTGATCTATTGTGTCATCGTATGATTGAGATAAAACCGACTCGACAACTCGACAACTACATTGGACAGATCGACATGGACATGAAACTTTCTTTACCAGTTTGGAAATTTGAGAATGGGTGCTTTGACCAAATTTTTCTTTAAAAATTCAAAGGATTCTTGGCAGTATTGGCTCCATTTGAATTCGACATATTTTATTAGAAGCTCATCCATTGGGAAGGTGATGTCTGAGTAGTGGCGTATAAACTTCCTGTAATAGCCAGTATGACCCAGTAGAATTTTGATCTGTTTTTGATTCATGGGTGGTTTTAGATCAAGGATAATATTTATCTTCTCCATGTTGAAATTCACCCCATCTTTGCATACCACATGTCATAACAGGATTCCAATAGGTGTGGAAAATATGCATTTTCTTACGTTTAGTGATAGTTGAATATGTTTTCAACGTTATAACATAAGTCAAAGCCATTTTATGTGATTTCTGAGTAGACTATAGATTGTCCAGTCGTCGAATTATACAACCATGGTTTTGTAGATATACTCTTGGAATTCTTTGACTACTATTCTTGAAAAACTGCTAGCGTGTTCTTTAGTTCGAATGGCATGACTTTGTAGGCAAAAGATCCAAATTTCAACACAAATGTTTTTTTTTACCGATCTTCTTTTTCTATTGACACCTGGTTATATCCCGAGAATACGTCAGTAAATGAATATAATTCATGACCATCTACTTCGTTTATGATTTCATCAACAAAAGGGGTGGGGAACGAATCTATCACAATCTGTTTATCGAGTCCCTGAAAATAGACACAAATTATTAACTTCTTTGGATCATGCTTCTTTGGTTGTACCACCATGGGACTTTCCCATTCTTCCTTGTCGATAGGATAAATAATGCATGCTTGTAGCATTCCTTCGATCTCTTTTTGAACGATCAGTTTGTACTTATGCGCTAACTTGTATGGTATTTTTTTAATTGGCTTCGCTCCTGGGATAACTTCAATCTTCATTTCACCCATTTCCTCTACAAGTCCTTTCAGATCCTTGTAGTTGCATGAAAAAACACCTTGATACTCTTTTAATAGAGTGTTTTCTTTTCATACTAGTAATCACCTATTCACACCATTTTTGGTCGACCATCGTTTGATATTTCAAATTCCTTTGTTTTGATTTCCACATCCATCCATTCTAGTGGTTTTGCTTCGTCGAGGTGGCATTCTCCTTCTTCAATTTTTGTAAATATTTTTGGGAATTCGAGTCGTTCCTTGTCTTCTTTATGTTCCGTGGCTATACTTAATACTGACTTCACATGATTTTGCAATGCTGGATGGTATTTCTTCCATTGGAAGCTCTATCATGGCCATTTTATATTCTCCATGTCAATCCTCCATGCAGTCGATATTTACTTGTTTTCTATTAATACAAAATTGCAAGTCGATGTCGATCCTCCATCGACCGACATCTTTTCTTTGTCTTTCTGTATATCTAGTGAAGGAATTTCGAGAAATATTTTTATTTGACATGCTACATCTTTTAAGTGTTCCTCTACTGAATTAAATTCAAAGTCTTGAACAAAATTTCCTTTGATTTCAACCCAGTTTGATGTGTGGCTGTAGGATTCTTCGATCTTATACCATTTTCTTGGTATCTCATTTAATGTACTTGGGAACATATGGGGCCATGCCCTTTCATCCCTATATCCTATTCTTCGCCATTCACTTTCACAACGTTGAATATGTTCTGCTGGATCGTAAGCGACTTTGAATGTGGGAATATCTGCATCTTTGGATAACTTCTTGTCACTGAATATTTCAACGAAGTATGCCAACATAGTCAACCATGTTTGTAATCGAGGGGAATGTGTTTCCCACCATCTTGCAGCCTGGCCTATGAAAGTTTCCACAAGACTCTGTGTCCTTCCCCGCTCTCCTATGGATTTTTTTACCTCTTTGACATGGGTCAAAGGGGTATGTCGTTCACTATATTGCAAGGGTTTTCTTATTTGATTGTCGATCGGAATAAGAGTGGGAGTTTGTTAGGTTATTTTTTCATAATCCTGGATTAAATAACATGTCTTAAGATATTTCTTTGGAATAAATTTGATAGACCAACAATCTTTTGCATGTGGTTCGTAATTCTCTATTTTCCAGTTGTATAAGGCGGAGTCAGAATTATGTCCGACCGACATGGGAGATTCTCTCAAAATTTCTCCTTATGTGGTCGATTCTATATATATATATTTTTCATTTTTTATCTGATATAGACATCTGGCTTCTTGATCTTCATCTGATGACTCCATCCATGATTTTTCTTCCTTTGGATCCACAGGAATACTTATTTTTCTCCCACTTCCTTTCAATTCAATTCTATCTCTTTCCAGTGAGCTAGTTGCTTTCATTCGTCGACCCCATGGCCGACCGACAAGAGATGCATACACTGACATTCCTTCGAGAAGATCGATCACCTCAAAATCGACCGAGGTCGGTATTCCCATGATAATTTGTGTGTCAACATTTCTTAGTATTCCGATTAGTTATATTAATCTATGATAGGATAACTTAAGATAATTCATTGTGGGTGCTAGATTGGGTCGGCTCATTTGTACCCATGTTTCTCATGGTAAAATATTGACTTGCGAAGAAAAATCAATGATCACCTAATTGACCATCATTCCCTTGACCTCCATGTCGTATCATGGATCGTAATATTTGCTTTTATAAGAGAGGTGTTTTGCATCCTTGGTCAATGTCTAACCATCTTTGTATTCTCACAGTATGTTGAGTAGGTCCAATAGCCTACCTATTGACTATTTTTCTTTGATTAGTTGCACAAATTCTTGGATGGTGTCTTCATTTTGACTTCTTGGATTTTGTTGATCTTCTGTGGAATTCCTGAAGAATTTAAGAGCTTCTCTCATTATTTGATCTTCTTTATTTGAGTTTGGGAAGTTGTTAGCCTTCTTTATTTGGTAATTTTTTGGTGGAGTATGGATGTCACATCCTGCACCCGACCTTGTAACAATGTGTAAGTTTTTGGAGTTCCTCACCTCTTCTTTGGACATTGCATGTAGTAGATTCACCGTTTTTCTAGGTATAATTTTGTCGAGAACTATCGAGCGATCTTCTAAAGAGTGATCTCCAATGCCACATATGTTTCAAAATTTTAGATTAATTCTGTCTTTTATAGGATAGTCTATGCTGTCGTAATTATTTTTCTAGAAATTAGCACAATCTGGTCGTCCACGATCTTGATCTTGAACGCCAAATTCACGTCGACCACAACCAACGAAATAATAATCTCTTCGAACATAGTTGCTTGGTTAGTGGTTTTTGTGTGGTAGAATGTTTGTATATTATTTTTATTTCTAGCCTTTAGATGGCATTATGAAGTTCAGTGATTGGAAGCTTCACAGATGCAACACTACTTTGTGTTTTTTAGATTGTGTCGACAATATTGTATATTATGATCAATTAGGCATTCACATATGTTACAATATTTCTGGGCTTGTACTTGGTGGATGTATGTTGTTTGTGTGCACTCATTTAGGGGACAATTATCCTTTGTGTGCATCCCTAGTGCATGTGGTGCATCACATTTCATTGTGTTGAATAAATATATTTTTGATATTTTGTTGCAAATGTTCTATTTTTTTCTCCAGTCTCTCCGTTGTCGAGGAAGTTGATGGGATTTGTGTCAGACTTGAATCGTTGTGTTTTTTGTAGCACATCTTCACAGTTGGTTATCTTGTATAAACATAACAGATATCATATTCTTGGTAGTAGGCCAATTACATACCACTGGACTAGCATGTTCTGGTCAATCACCACCAAGATTTTACTTAGGAGATATTTGAATCTCTTGCCATATTCTCTTACAGACTCACCTGGTCTTTGCTTGATCTCTTTAAAATTTTGAGCTGCCAAATGTGTGATGTCATGGATTTTGAAGAATGTTAAAAAACTATTCTTTATTTCTACCTTTGAATGAGTTTAATTTTCGGAGTAGTTCATGAACTACATTAAGGAACAGTGGCATAGCGCAACTCTAAATTGAGCCATTTTCTTATCCTCATCTGTAATATCAGCTATATCCCCAAACTTTTCACATACGAACCAATGGAGTTTTGGGTCTTCCTCTCCTTCGTAAATGGGGTTATGGTTGAATCCCATTTTGAATTTATTGGTAGGGACACTTGGTTTTCTTGGTGTTTGAGTTGCTACTGCTTTCGAATGAGCCGCTGAATATTCTATTCAGTTTTTGTCTGCATCCGACAAAGGATGATACTCAAGGAATAGTTGTTTCTTCTTGAGTACATAATATGTGTCCTCAGTTTGGGAACTTTGATCTTTGTATTTGACTAACTGTTGTACCACAGGTTGCGTCACTTCTAGACTATAGTTAAATTATTCTCTCAAGATTAGATGTGGTAGGGGGGTCGATTTGGTGAGATACTTAATTTGGATAATCATGCTATTGATTTCATTTCATTCAGGCTCGACAATCAATTCATCTCGTAGGTTTCCAAGGTCATCTGTTCTGTACCATAATCTTGTAGATTGGTCGTCGATATGAAAACTTTGTTGGAGAAATTATCTTATCCTTGGACTGGTTTCTGGTGCAGGAGACGTATGTAAAGCTGGTCTAGATTGTTTATAATCCATACTTTCCAGTTTGTTGACCGATTGATGGATATTCAACTGTGCATCGCTACATCTATCGGGTGTCACCGAAACTATTGTGGTTGCAAACTCTGTTCGATCTCTTTATGACTCAGAATGCTCACACGCTCTGACAGGCTTACCCTCCCCATACACATTTCTATTCAAATTTATTTTGTTCCACTGGTTACAAAGTTCTTCTCTTTTCTGTTGTCTTTTATCCAATTCTATTTTCTAGATATCCGTATATTTCTTATGGGCTTGCTTTTCTCTTGACGACATTTAGGCTTGGGAAACACTATTTATTGTTTTTATGGCATCTCACAATATCGACCGACCCCCCATTTTCGACCTGAATTACTCTAAGTCAGGAGCCTTGGCCATATTTGTTTCTTCATGAAGTAATCCCAGGCTTCTCTTGTATCTTTGCACATTGTGTCAAGAAATGCTTCCCACTTTTCGTCTCTTTCTTGGAAGTTACTATTTTGTAACGGTGTGCCTAATATTGGTCGGTATTCAACGATATCACCAACTCCCTTGTTGATAAGGGATTTATGAAGAAGTGTTGAAACTGTGTGGAAAATCCGTCGTGCAATTCAATGTAGAATTTCTATTTTATTTTGTCGAGGGACTTCCGATCTTCAATGGCTTGTTCTGAAATATAATCTTCAATAATTCTTCCGAGCGAGTCATGCAGGTTCATTCTTCCTCCGTTTGTCAAATTCAGGCCTAAATTCTTGTTGGGTGTCAATTTAAGCATCACCTGATTGTTAATGTGCTGAAACAATGCTTCTGGGATAGCTTCAAGGAATCTTTCATGTGTCTGTGAAAATAACTGCGACCTTTCTTCGACTAGTGAGAGGTTATTCCTTCTTGCGTAGTTTTTGATGTAGTTCTCGATTTTGCGCTCCCACCACTCACGTATATCTTGTTGAGTTAGCATTTAAGTACACTTCTACATGCACAAGTTCAATACTACTGAAAACATAACCAATGTTGTAATCTAGGGGAAAGTAGGGAGTGTTACCAGTAGAACCTTACATAGCCATCATAGAGATACATGATACACATAGACATATATAGAGACATACACAAGTAATGAGATCCTAAAGAAAAATACTTTTATTATATGATAGACAATACAACACAATTACATATAACCTCTCACATGAAGCTATCTAAGCCTTCATTTGCTTATCTAGTTATACCTCTATCAGGAATTTGTAACTACTTAAGTGCCTAGGTTGGTTGGTTGACAGAGACTCTGACCGACTTCTACTTCTAACTACGTTGGTCAACCGACAGGTTCCAAGTTGACCGTCGGGTCTAGTTGATAGGGTCGACTAGCCCCTATAACAAATGATTTGTAGTAATGTGAGACATTCATAAATACAAATTTGGATGAACTTTGGTTTGATCTTCCAAGAGGTCCAAATGAATCTTCCTATTCAGCTAAGACTCTTCATATTTCTCCTAAATAATATTTACAATATTTTTTGAAAATACCATAATCATGAGGATTAGGTATCCAACAATTGTGATAGGAGAAAGAAGTGTGAGAGACTCCATCCTCATAGGAATTCAAACCTTCTCTATTCTCATTGACTCTCCTTCATTATGAAAAGTTGGTATTGTCTCATACTCTCATCATTCTCACCATTTATACCATTATTATCACTATTGGAACCATATCCTTTCATGCCAAAGACACCTTTGAAGCTTTAGGAACTACATTCTTATGCTTGACATGGAGGTTCAAACCCATAGATGGCCACATAGATTCATGGAAGTGAAGATTGTGAACATTAGAAGAGATATGGATTGTTGCACAAGATCATAAAGGATGGGTTGTTTATGAAACCATCCCTTTTCCTATAGATTTCTACTCATTGAGTGGTCAAGATCCAAGGTATAACTCTATTGGGTTGTTCTTGAAGGCATACGATATATTGGATGTCTTTTTCACTCATTGAAGATCACTAGATGGAAGGATATTCTTGAGGAACTGACAAGTGGAGAATATAAATATCTTCCTTGTGCTGTGTGGAGTAGTGAAAGGGAATTCCATGGTTGGGATAGTTGGAAGGATTCCTAGAGTGATATGTGGTGGAAAATTTGGCTGAGCTTGAGAGAAATTGGGTTGGGTGAGTGATCTAAGAGTCCTTGATCATTTTCCTTCACCTTGGTGGTAGCATGGCTTATCTTAGGGGTGGAATTCATGACTCATTCCTATTTCTAGGTGGAAAATCACTCCTTAGCAACCAATTTGATGGAGCATCCATTTACATATAAACATTCATATATATATTTGTTTGGAATTATTTTTGTTTGCAAAATAATGTGTGGTGCCTTGATATTAATGGGAAATGTATGAATTCTATGCACTGTTAATTGAGTGCTATGTTGTTTATGCATCTAATTTCAAAACGATATCGTTGTTAGAGTTGGAATTTAGTTTGTGTTGATATTATGGTAGCTATGGGAGATATTTACCTCCACGTGTAAACCTGACGAGAATAGAATATTCCATGGAGAAAGAAGAAACCCTAATTAGCTGGTTAATGATCCTAGAAGACAAGTTGGCTCAAGAGAATGAATTGTATTAGGTTATTAGCCTCCAAGAGAAGAAGTCGTCTAAATGAAATATTATATACTAAAGAATTAGTACCTAGAATGAGAAGTCGACCTAGGCAGTCTTCCAGAATTAGTATAAATACAGGAGGCCAGTCTTCATTCTAGCCAGTATTCTTAGAACTGCAGAAGCAACACTTGTGCACACTGCAGTTGGCTAGTTTGTGCGCAAGTTTAGAGGAGAGTTTCCGTTGAAGCTACTACAACTAGAAGATTTTAGTTTTGGCTTGGACTCTCTCTTGGTTATGGTTTGGAATTTCTAATCAACTCTTGTTACTCTTGTTTGGTGCGCTATCCTTGGAGAGAGGTGCGCTATCTTGTTTGACTATCTAGCCTAGAGTTTCCTCCCATAATGATTCTCTTTCAAGGTTAAGGTGCTCGGGGGTGGTTGCGGCCTATGGTTGGGTGACAATAGTGATATTGTCTATGGTTAAACGAGCACATCCATCATATTCTAGCAGGTTATGGGCCCACACCTCCTTGATTCAGTCTAACCACTGGAAGGGAGGATAGCCATAAGGATACTAAGCTTGTTGAAGAACTGCCTCTAGGGTTTCTAGCAGGAGCAATTACCAAAGCACTGTCGCTAGGGTTACTAGCAGGTGTAGTTGGAGAAACCCTAATCCTCTCGTTGAGGCACCTGAAGTGAAGGGATTGGCCTAATTTCTGGATATACTGGTGCACCCTAGCCTAGCGCATCTCTTGATACTCTCAGCAAGCTAAGACATCAAATTTGAGTTTTTGGTCAAATCTAGGGTTGACCAAGTCAAGGAAACCATGAATTACTCTATGAAGTCAGATTTTTTTTTATATGGGGCTTCTAACTTCATAGCATGGAAGACAAGGATTGATCTCATTCTTGCCAAGAAAAAAGTGTTGGATATCATGAAAGGAAAGATTGTGGAACCATAGTTTGAAGAAGGAAAAGAAAAGGAAGCGCATAACATTGCAGTTATGGAGAAGTTCAAAGACAATGAAATCAATGTCATGATTATCATAGTGGATTCTACAAAATACCACCTGATACCCTACATCTCCCATCTTGATTCGTCTAAGAAGATGTACGATGCCCTAACAAACCTCTTCTCATTTAGAAACATTGGACAAGTAATGAGTCTGAAGAATGAGCTCTGTGACATGAAGATGAATGATGATGACAACATAACATCATACTTTGTGATAATCTCTCAGTTAAGAGATAAACTACAAGCTATTGAAGAGATCATTTCAGAGAAGGAACTGGTAAACATAGTACTCAATGGTCTTCCCAAGACATGGGATGCATTTGCTGCAAGCATGAACACACGGAAGGAGTATCCTACATTTGAAGAACTTTGGACTTGCTGTGCACAAGAAGAATCAAGGATGAAAGCAAAAGAGAAACCCCAAAAGAAGTATGATGATCAAGCCTTCACAACAAGGTTCAAGGATTTCAGGAATAAAAATAAGTTTGGCTCCAGGAAGAAACCAAATCAAGAGAAAGATATGTCAAGAATACAATGCTTCAAATGTCGAAAGTATGGTCACTACAAGAATCATTGTCCCAAGTTAAAGAAAAGGAAGGAAACACACGAAGCATCAGTTTCTGAAGAAAGGGAACCCTCAAAGAAATCCAAGTAGGACAAAACAAACTTCTTCTTGTAAGACAAGGTAACAATACTCTTCATAGTTCTTGTACATACCATGTTTTCTGTACATATCTTGCATATCTATTTCCTAGAAGATAATATGTTCAAAGAGAAACTATACCTATGGAAGAACAACAAGATAAGGATTTCTATCACAATGACTACAAGTCAGGAAATACACATGAAAAGATGAAGTAATAGTTCATGTGGAAGTTATTACATAATTAACAACTACAAGATAAGCCGAAATCAGAATCAATATTGAAGAAACATAGAATAAGTAAAGACAKAAAGAAGTCAACAATTAAGAGGAAATTGGAAAAAGACTTATGACACTTTGCAGAAGGCAATAAGGATGMAGACAGAAGCGTGGAGTCTATTAGATGGAGGGAGCCGATTATATATTTCCAAGAGAAGAGCATGCATTCATGCATGAAGCAAGGATTAGGAGGGAGATCATCCTAATGATCCATTGAAKATGATGATGTATMTATCCATGGTAGCAACCATGAAAAACAATACGTGTTCAAAGTGAATTTAGAAGAAGTCTTCTTCGAAAAGAATCCTTAAAGTATCCCTGGTTGTCCATCCACATCCATGATCCTGTGATGAAAGAAAKAAGTTGGAATCTTCAGGGCATGGAATCTATAGAAAACTCCATGGACCCAAGAGCTAAAGAGAAACATGAGGAAGAACATGAAGATTCCAAGAAAGAAAGAAAATCCAGAACAACCAATCATTGTATTGAGAATCACAAGACTACAAGCTTGATATGAACTCACAAAAAGCAATCAAGCAGAGGAACTGAAAGTTATGATGAAGAACAATGTATGGAAGACTTATGAATGAAAGCATTGTGAGATCCAGAACTAGAAGTTCTCCCAGATGGAGGGAAAAGACTATGATGATTGTTTGTTCCAGTAAACCAGACATAACTCTACATGAGCCATTATATCGTCTACAATATCCATGGGTTGGATTTTACATCAGATGAATGCAGAGACTATTCTCTAGAATAATTGAATAAAGAGAGTATGAAGAGAAACCTAAAAGCTTTAAGGTATACCAGAAAGAGACCCTTGTATGCAGATGAAAGAATACAAGTTGGTAAAGAACCTCCAATGCACAACAGAAGCGTGGTGAAAAACTTTCTATAACAGAGATATTATATCAGAATGGTTACTCAGAAGTTCAGGATGATGGATTTGTAATCCATGACAAACTCTAATGACGGCAGAAGAATTATCACTTGGATATGTTCCAGTTTGACCCTTGCCACGATGTTATGAGCTAGTAGGAAACAAAAGATGAATCCAATAATGATATACTATATTGATCAGAGCTATATGAAGCCTTCAGAGAAAACCAATGTTCCAGAAAGACCAACGTACAATGAAATCAAGCATTACATTCTCCATGATGAAGTCCAGAAAAGAGAAAGTGGTTCTCCAATATATATCTCCATAGATGAGTAGATAAGTAAACATTTTGGTAAAACCTTTGTCCAAGATGAAAGAGTTTGCGTACTCAAGTTGGAGCTCATGGAGACGAATTCCTTATTGAAAAGGGAAGAAATGACTCCCAGGTTGGGAGGGAGCACTGATGTGTTATTAATTTATGGACAGTCATGTTTCAGTTCGAAAAATGGTCTAGGATGAGCAGTTCCTTTCCAGTTTGGAAAGTGGTTTGAGAATTCTGACGGACATGCATTTTCTAGTTCGGAAAATAGTCCAAATCGAACGGTCATTTTCGTAAAGAAAATGGTTCGATGGATTGCTGATGTACCATAGACAACAATTCCTCTTGTGGCTAACATGAAGAATGGTCTAGGACAATCTCTCTTCTTGACGATCACTCTCAGTAGTGGTCAAGAAGAATGGTCCGCCTTGCCGGACAATCATTCTTTCAAAAATCACAGTTATGAGTAGTTTAGAAGAATTGTCTGTTTTGGAGGTTGGTGCAGGACATTCATTTCCTTAGGAAATGGTCCAGACAGTCATTCCCTAAGGCATATTCATTCTTTGTAGGTTGCACTTTGTTTAGTGCCGGAGGAATGGCCCAGATAGGTGAATGGTCCAGGTTCAATAATCAGGGACATACATTCCTTAGGGAAGACTCATTCTCTCCAGGTTTCACTTTTTTTAGTGACAGAGGAATGACCCAGATAGGTGAATGGTCCAGGCTTAGAAATCAATACAATTATTCTTCCTTGCTCGAGAAGAATAGTCCATATATCCCATCATAGATGTTTTACCTTCTGAGGGAAGATGCTCTTCCATATCTCACAGATGTGAGTGGAAGAATGGCCCAGATGATTCTGTTTATATCATAACAATGTTTTTTGTGCAGGTTGATGATATGATTGTTATGGAGACTGTATGTATCCGGACAATAGATGTATACTATTGTGGTGGATGTGTTCCACTGATTGTGACTATATGTCACTGATCAAGTATCTATGTGCTACTTGGTATGGCAGTGTACCACTGAATTGTAGCTATGTGCTACTATGGATAGACACAGTTGTGTTCTATTGAATGACATTGTTCCAATTGCCTTGAAGACCATCAGTAGTGTTGGAAATGATTATCAACTAGATGGATGATCAATGGACAAAGACTTCCCAGATGGAAAATGGTCCATGACATTTATTCTTCTAGGACACATGTCTGAATTAGAAGAATGTCTCTTTTGTCACTCTGTGGAGTGAGTGACTTATCCAACATCATGTATGATTACTCAGATGGAGTATAGTTTTGAGAGATGATGCAACTGATGACACTGATAGTGATGATGGTGCTCATGATATAATCATGAGACAGTCTATATGACTATGTTGATGCTACCGGGTGAATGATATGTTTGTGCTCAATACCATTACCTTCAATACCTCCCTAACTAGGAGGGAGTGTTGATATTATGGTAGCTGTGGGAGGTATTTACCTCCATGGGTAAACCTGACGAGAATAGAATATTCCAGGAAGAAAGAAGAAACCCTAATTAGTTGGTTAATGATCCTAGAAGACAAGTCGGCTCAAGAGAATGACTTGTATTAGGTTATTAGCCTCCAAGAGAAGAAGTAAGCTAAATGAAATATTATATACTAAAGAATTAGTACCCAGAATGAGAAGTCGGCCCAGACAATCTGCCAGAATTAGTATAAATACATGAGGCCAATCTTCATTCTGGCCAGTATTCTCAGAACTACAGAAGAAACACTTGTGCGCACTGCAGTTGGCCAGTTTTTGCGCGAGTTTGGAGGAGAGTTGCCGTTGCAGTTGCTGCAACTAGTAGATTTCAGTTTTGGGTTGGACTCTCTCTTGGTTATGGTTTGGAATCTCTAATCAAATCTTGTTACTCTTGTTTGGTGCGCTATCCTTGGAGAGAGGTGCGCTATCTTGTTTGGCTATCTGGCCTAGGGTTTGCTTCCGAAATGATTCTTTGTCAAGGTTAAGGTGCTCGGGGGTGGCTTCGGCCTATGGTTGGGTGACAATAGTGATATTGTCTATGGTTAAGCGAGAACATCCATCATATTCTAATAGTTTGATAGTTGGTTAATTAGAGAAATACTTTAATATGGATTTCTCTAATGACCAAGGGAGGCATTTGGGTACATGGAAATCACCATGTATTTTCCAAAAATGAATGGGCCAACAAGCTCTGACCACACTTGTTGACTCATGCTCGAGTCAATGTTGGTTTCCCTTCTCTACTACCATTTAAAATGGAGGGACCAATTTTTAGAGTGTTAACCACATGATTCTAGAACCCTTTGAATGTAGCAAGCCCTTGTGACCATTTGGATAATAGAATTTTGGATCCTACTATGAATCACTAATCCTTCTTCTTGTGTGGTGTTGTTGGATTTGAGATTTCTACTGTGGTCTATTTTGTATCTACAAAATTGTTGAGGTGTTTCAACTCCATGCACTTATTTGTTGCATCCAAGCATAGAGATCATAATGCTTGTTGCACTTTTCTTGCAACTTGGAAGATTTGATCCTTCTCCTCGTTCAATGGATTAATCTCTTCTATCTTTTGTTGATAATCCTCAATGTTTATTAGATTAATAATATAAGAGGATCAATAACCACACCAACATATTCTTGTCGTGTCTAAGATATTAGGATGTAGTTGTTATCTTGAAATCTGAGAATGATAGTTTGTTAGAGGTGTCCTCTATCTATATATTGAAGAAAATGCAATGTAATCACTTGAATTGGTGAATTCAATTGCCATTTTGTTTAATATTATATGGTATCAGAGCCAATATCTTGGCCACCAACTCCATTTGAATAAAGGAGGTCATGTGAGTTTAGAATATGTTACCAATAATAAGAGAAGAGTTGCCATAACCTTCCATAAGAGAGAGTAATGGATGTTGTGTAGTCTTCCCATGGAATAGAACCTACCACCGCTAAGAAAGAGCTGTTGAATTGAGGAATATAATATCTTTGAGAAGTTTTGTGGACTACAATAGTGAAGTATGGGTTGTGTGTCTAGTCGAAGGTTTAGACTAGATGCAGCTACAAGTGTGTGGTGACTTTCTTCACATAGATTGCCTCAGTGACTGTGTTTCCTGTCATATGCTTCCAGTTCTTTATAGATCCGTGGCTCCTTCTCTATATAACATTCACCCTCTCTCTTAGATTGCAGCCTATATTTGGAGGAAGCTGTGTATTTCATTTCTAGGCATGAATAGACCGTTTGCATGGCCCATGCTTGAAGCAAAAGTCAATAACACATTTTCTGGATTGCGTAAGAGAACCGCCCACATGGACAAATAGTTTCCCATTGGCGATTTTGACACCCAACACGATTTTCATATTGAAAAGCATGTCTATATAATATTTTTGTTCATTTTTTATCTGATATAGACATATGGCTTCTTGATCTTCATCCCATGACTCCATCCATGGTTTTCCTTCCTTTGTATCTAGGGAAATAATTATGTTTCTCCCACTTCTTTTCAATTTAATTCTATCTATTTCGAGGGAGATCATTTCTTTCATTCATCGACCCCATGTCTGATTGAAAAGATCTACAGATGTTGGCATTCCTTCGACAAGGTCGATCACTTCAAAATAGAGCAAAGTTGGTATCCCATAATTTACATGTCGACATTTCTCAATATTCCGATTGGTTCTATTAATCTTTGATAAGCTAATTTCAGATAATTCATCGTGGGTGCTATATTGGGTCGGCCCATTTGTACCCATGTTTTTTGTGGTAAAATATTGACTTGTGAACAAAAATCAAATACTGCCTGATTGACTATCATTCCCTCAATCTCCAAGTTGACTCGTGGATCATAATATTTGTTGTTATAAGAGAGGTGATTTGCATCCTTGGTCGGTTTCTGACCATCTTTGTATTCTCGCAGTATGTTGAGTAGGTCCAATAGGCTACCTATCGACTATTTTTCTTTGATTAGTTGCAAAAATTCTTGGATGGTGTCTTCATTTCGACTTCTTGGATTTTGTTGATCTTCTGTGGAATTCCTGAAGAATTTAAGAGATTCTCTCATTATTTTCTCTTCTTTATTTGAGTTTGGGAAGTTGTTAGCCTTCTTTCTTTGGTAATTTTTTGGTGGAGTATGCATGTCATGTCCTGTGCCTGACCTTGTAACAATATGTAAGTTTTTGGAGTTCGTCACCTCTTCTTTGGACACTACATGTAGTAGATTCATAGTTTTTCTAGGTATAATTTTGTCGAGTACTATTAGGCAGTCTTCTAAAGAGTGATCTCCAATGCCGCATATATTGTAAAATTTTAGATTAATTATGTCTTTATAGGACAATATGAGTTTTCGTGATCATTTTTCCAGCAATTATCACAATATGGCTATCCACGACCTCAACCTCGACCACCAAATCCACGTTGGCCTCCTCGAAGTCGAACATGAACACGACCACCAAAATAATAATCTCTTCGACCATATGTTTTTGCTTGGTTGGAGGTTTCTATGTGGTAGACTTTTTCGTATATTATTCTGATTTCTAGCATTTAGATGGCATTCTGAATTTCAGTGATCAAAAGCTTCACAGATGTGGCACTACTTTGTGTTTTTTAGATTGTGTGGACAATTTTGTATATTATGATCAGTTAGATATTCACATATGTTACAGTATTTCTAGGCTTGTAATCGGTGGACATCTGTTGTTTGTGTGCGTTGATTTAGAGGACAATTATCCTTTGTGTGTCTGTCCCCGGTGCATGTGGTGCACCGTATTTCATTGCGTCGAATAGATATATTTTTGATAGTTTGTTGCAAATGTTCTATTTTTTCTCTAGTATCTCCGTCGTTGAGGAAGTCAATGATATATCATCGTCTGAATCTATTCAATGTGATTTCTATAGCACATCTTCGTAGTTGGTTATCTCATATAAATGTAATAGAGATCGAATTCTTGGCAGTAGCCCAACTACATACCACTAGACTAGCAAGTTCTGGTCGATCTTCGTCGAGATTTGACTTAGGATATCTTTGAATCTCTTGTCACATTCTCTTATTGACTCACGCGGTCTTTGCTTGATCTCTTTTAACTTTTGATCTTCCAAATGTGTAATGTCCTGGATTTTGAAGAATGTTAAAAAACTATTCTTTATTTCTGCCTTTGAACGAGTTTGATTTTTGGTGTAGTTCATGAACCACGTTAAGACACAGTGGCGTAGCACATATCCGAATTGAGCCATTTGATTATACTCATCTGTAATACCAACTGCATCCCAAAACTTTTCACATACGAACCAATGACATTTTGGGTCTTCCTCTCCTTCGTAAATGGGGATTTGGTTGAATGCCATTTTGAATTTCTTAGTGGGGACATTTGGTTTCTTGGTGTTTGAGTTACTACTGCTTTTGACTAAGCCGTTGAATCTTTTGGTTGATTTTTGTCTGCGTTAGACAAATAATGAATCTCAAGGAATAGTTGTTTCTTCTTGAGTACAAAATACGTGTCCTCAGTTTGGGAACTTTGATCTTTGTATTCAACTAACTGTCGTTCCACAGGCTGCGTCACTTCTAGAATATAGTTAATTTCTTCTCTCGAGATTAGATGTGGCAGGGGGGTCAAGTCGGTGAGATCCTTGATTTGGATAATCATGTTTCCGACTTCATTTCGTTTAGGCTCTAAAATCAATGCATCACATAGGTTTCCCAGGTCGTCCGTTCTATACCATAATCTTCTATATTGGTTGTCCATCTACAACCTTTGTTGGAGAAATTATCTTACCCTTGGACTGGTTTCTAGTGCAGGAGACGTCCGTAAAGCTGGTCTAGATTCTTCGTAATCCATACTTTCTAGTTCATTGACCGATTGATGGATATTCAACTGTGCGTCGCTATATATTTTGGGTGTCACCGTAACTATTGTCGTTGCTAACTCTGGTTGATCTCTGTCTGACTCAGAATGCTCACGCGCTTTGACAGGCTGACCCTCCCCATAAATATTTCTATTCGAGTTTTTGTTGTTCCACTCATTACAAAGTTCCTCTTTTTTTTCTGTTGTCTTTTATCCCATTCTATTTTCTAGATATCCGTGGATTTCTTATGGGCTTGCTTCCCTCTTGACGATATTTAGGCTTGGGAAACACTATTTCTTGTTTTTATGGCATCTCACAATATCGACTGACCCCCCATTTCCGACATGAATTACTCTAAGTCGGGAGCATTGGCCATATTTATTTCTTCAAGAAGTAATCCCAAGCTTTTCTTGTATCTTTACACTTTGTGTCAAGAAATGCTTCCCATTTTTCGTCTCTTTCTTTGAAGTTTCTATTTGGTAACAATGTGCCTAATATTGGTCAATATTTGATGATATCATCGACTCCCTTGTCGAGAAGGAATTTATGAAGAAGTGTTGGAACTGTGCAAAAAAATTCATCATGAAATTTAGTATAGAATTTCTCTTTTATTTTGTCGAGGGACATCTGATATTCAATGGTTTGTTTTGAAATATAATCTTCAATAATTCTTTTGAGCCAGTCGTGCAGGTTCTTTCTTCCTCCATCCGTCAACTTCACGCCTAACTTCTTGTCGGGTGTCAATTTACGCATCACCTGGTCTGTTAATGTGCCGAAACAATGCTTCTGAGATAACTTCAAGGAATATTTCGTGCGTCTCTGAAAAGAATTGTGACCTTGCTTTGAATAGTGAGAGGTTATTTCTTCTTACGTAGTTTCTGATGTCGTTCTCGATTTTGGACTCCCACCACTCAAGTATGTCTTGTTGAGTTAGCATTTATGTACACTTCTACATGCCCAAGTTCAATACTAATGACAACAAAACCAATGTTGTAATCTAGGGAAAAGTAGGGAGTGTTATTAGTAGAACCTTACATAACCATCGTAGAGATACATGCAGACACATAGAAATATATAGAGACATACACAACTAATGAGAGCCCAAAGAACAATCCTTTTATTATATGATAGACAATAAAACACAATTACATATAACCTCTTGCATGAAGCTATTCGAGCCTTCATGTGCTTATCTATTTATACCTCTATCAGGCAGTGGTAACTACTTCACTGCCTGGGTCGGTTGGTTAACAAAGACTTCGACCAAATTCTACTTCTAATTATGCTGGTCGACCGACAGATTCTAAGTCGGCCGTCAGGTCTAGTCGATAGGGTCGACTAGCCCCTACAACAAATGCTTTGTAGTAATGTGAGACATTCATAAATACAAATTCAAATGAACTTTGGTTTCATCTTCCAAGAGGTCCAAATGACTCTTCCTATTCATCTAATACTCTTCGTATTTCTCCTAAATAATATTTACAATATTTTTTGAAAATACCATAATCATGAGGATTAGGTATCCAACAATTGTGATAGGAGAAATAAGTGTGAGAGACTCCATCCTCATAGGAATTCAAACCTTCTCTATTCTCATGCACTCTCCTTCATTATGCAAAGTTGGTATTGGCTCATACTCTCATCATTCTCACCATTTATACCATTATTCTCACTATTGGAACCATATCCTTTCATGCCAAAGACACCTTTGAAGCTTTAGGCACTGCATTATTATGCTTGACATGGAGGTTCAAACCCATATATGGCCACATAGAGTCATGGAAGTGAAGATTGTGAACCTGAGAAGAGAGATGGATTGTTGCACAAGATCATAAAGGATGGGTTGTTTAGGAAACCATCCCCTTTCCTATAGATTGCTACTCATTGAGTGGTCAAGAGACAAGGTCTAACTATGTTGTTTTTTTCTTGAAGGCAAACAATAAATTGGACTTCTTTTTCACTCACTGAAGATCACTATATGGAAGGAGATTCTTGAGGAATTGACAAGTAGAGAAGAGAAATATCTTCCTAGATGGAAGGAGATTCTTGAGGAACTGACAAGTAGTGAAAAGGAATGC
Organism: Picea engelmannii; assembly: GCA_009831015.1. NCBI lineage: Eukaryota > Viridiplantae > Streptophyta > Pinopsida > Pinales > Pinaceae > Picea > Picea engelmannii. Next base: position 437,680 of record ML794392.1, read on the forward strand.
CATGGTTGGGATAGTTGGAAGGCTTCCTAGAGTGATATGTGGTGGACAATTTGGCTGAGCTTCAGAGAAATTGGGTTGGGTGAGTAACCTAAGAGTCCTTGAGCATTTTCCTTCACCTTGGTGGTAGCATGGTTTGTCTTAGGGGTGGAATTCATGACTGATTCCTATTTCTAGGTGGAAAATCACTCCTTAGCAACCAATTTGATGGAGCATCCATTTACATATAAATATTCATATATATATATTTGTTTGGAATTGTTTTTGTTTGCAAAATAATGTGTAGTGCCTTGAGATTAATGGGAAATGTATGAATTCTATACATTGTTAATTGAGTGCTATGTTGTTTATGCATCTAATTTCAAAACAATATCGTTGTTAGAGTTGGAATTTAGTTTGATAGTTGACAAGTCACTCGTGGCTGGTGAACGCCGAAATAACCGAGCCTTAGGCATTAAATAACCGCAGAACCCTGTGCATTAAATAACGGACACTGTAAGACGACGCCATAAGAGCTCCAGGCAGGAAAATCCCGCCCAGTAAGTAATAGTTGGAGTAAAAATCATGGCTGGTAAACTTGGGCTCTTTAGAAAATGAAACGTTAATCACTCAGAGGTGGCAATCAACTAGCCATCATAGTAAATTTTAAATATGATTAAGTAAAAGTAAAAAAACAAACATGTAAACGGATGTCTTTATAATAGTGAGGAAGTTAGTGGTTGAAATCACAACCATTGATTTATTGGGATGACTAAGAATATTCCAACAATATTTAATCTTGTCCATACAAAACTGATTAAGTACTAAAAGCATATTAAATGTGCCCATTGTCAATAGGTGTACGCCTTTCGGCGTAATTAGAGAAATAATTTAATATGGAGTTCCCTGATGGACAAGGGAGGCATTTGGGTACGTGGTAATCACCATGTCTTTGCCAAAAATGAATGGACCAACAATCCCTGACCATACTTGTTGACTCATGCTCGAGTCAACTTTGGTTTCCCTTCTCTACTGCCATTTAAAATGGAGGGACCAATTTTGAGAGTGTTAACCACCTGCTTCTAGAACCCTTTGAATGTAGCAAGCCCTTGTGACCATTTGGATAATAGAAGTTTGGATCCTACTATGATTCACTGAGCCTTCTCCTTGTGTGACATTGTTGGATTTGAGCTTTGTACTGAGGTCTATTTTGTATCTACAAAATTTTTGAGGTGTTGCAACTCCATGCACTTCTTTGTTGCATCCAAGTATAGAGATCATAATTCTTGTTGCACATTTCTTTCAACTTGGAAGATTTGATCCTTCTCCTCATTCAATGGATTAATCTCTTCTATTTTTTGTTGATATTCCTCAGTGTTTATCAGATTAATAAGATAAGAGGATCAATAATCACACCAACATATTCTTGTTGTGTCCAAAATATTAGGATGTAGTTATTATCTTGAAATCTGAGAATAATAGTTTGTTAGAGGTATCCTCTATCTATATATTGAACAAAATGCAATGTAATCACTTGAATTGGTGAATTCAATTGCTGTGTTGTTTAATCTTATATGGTATCAGAACCAATATCTTGGCCACACACTCCATTTGAATAAAGGGGGTCATGTGAGTTTAGAATATGTTACCAACAATAAGAGAAGAGCTGCCATAACCTTCCATAAAAGAGAGTAATGGACGTTGTGTAGTCTGCCCATGGAATAGAACCTACCACCGCTAAGAAAGAGCTGCTAAATTGAGGAATACAATACCTTGTGAAAAGTTTTGTGGACTACAATAGTGAAGTATGGGTTGTGTGTCCAGTCGAAGGTTTAGGCTAGATGCAGCTACAAGTGTGGGGTGACTTTCTTCACATAGATTTCCTCAGTAACTGTGTTTCCTGTCATATGCTTCCAGTTCTTTACAGATCTGTGGCTCATTCTCTATAGAACATTCACCCCCTCTCTTAGATTGCGGCCTATATTTGGAGGGAGCCGTGTATTGCATTTATAGGGATGAATACACCATTTGCATGGCCCATGCTTGAAGCAAAAGTCAACAACACATTTTCTGGATTGCGTGAGAGAACCCCCCACATGGAAAAATAGTTTCCCGTTGGCGAGTTTGACACCCAATGTGATTGTCATATTGAAAAGCAGTAGTTGCGTGAGCACAAACAAAAAAATAAATACCCTGGTCCTATGAGGGAAGCTTGTCACATTAAAGTTGCACACAAGAATAAAATTGTCCATTTTTGTACAAAATAGAAGCATGGGCTACAACAGTGGTGGCTAAGTCTGGTTTATAGGAATTCATTGTAGATATGGGTTCCCTGTGTGGGAAGGCATTAGTGGAAATAATTTGATGTTCTCATCATTAATATCTTCTAGTTGGTTGTGAAGGAAAACTAGATCATGGAGGTTCGATAAGCCTTGTTAAGATGTAATCTTCAGATTTAATCATTTCTATTAAAATGGCCAGTGTGCATCATTTAATCTTTCAAGAGTCTGAGAAAATTGACTCGAAAGAATTATAGTTTATGGAATCATAAGATACTGACCATCAGTGAGCTCCTATATTTTGATCAAATCATCTTAGATAAAGAACAACGGCCAGTAAATGATATTGAAGACTATGATAGAAGACATAAAGAGTCTTTTTTGCTTCTCAAATTGTTAGTTACAGACACATTAGTTTCAAAAGTAAGAAATGCTCCTATAACATCTGTATTGTGGACAAATCTAAAAAACAAGTATCAACCATCATAAGTCGGGCATGCATTGTAATTGAAAAACATTTTGTTTTCCACTAATTTGCAAGAATGAGGATCAATCTATGATATCTATTACAGTTGAAGGATCTTAGTGATCAATAGTATGCTATTGAGAAGTTAGTAGATGATTAATACAAGGTTGCTTTGGTTTGAGAAGTTATCAAAATTTCTTTTGCAGAAGGAAATGAAACTAGATTAGACTAAAGGATCAACATCATTCACTACAGAGAGTGCATTTAGACTTTAGTGCATAGTTCAAAGGAAAAAACAAACAAAACAATGCTAGTAGTGCATCCAAGAGATCTAAATTCAAAAGTTATTATTGTAATAAGCCTACACACTTCAAGAGAGATTGTCAGAAAAGACAACATGACATGGCAAGTGGTTAAAATAAATCAAGATATGAAAATGTTGTTGAAGGAGATGAATAAGAAGCAACAAGTGATTTTCTATTTGTGGCATCACAAAATCAATTAGCCAAGTCTGCAACTTGGCATTTCGACTCAGGTGAATCTTGCCACTACACATGTCACAAACTGGTATGTAAATTTCATTGAAGATAAGAGCCATATTGAATCTTTTTCTTTGGGTAATGATTGGACTTACTATATTATATTAGAGGTTGTGGGGATGTTTATGTCATATTGAACAATATTTTAAGTTATACTTTCAAGAATGTTTGATATGTTTTTGACATGAACAAAATTCTTCCATTTATGAGTGTATGAGTGAGATAACTAAAAATCCTAATATTTGTGTAAATTTTCAAGAAAACAAATGTATGGTATTTACTCTTCATGATAACAAGGTGATTTCTATTAGTATTGATGAGAAGGGGTTGTATAAACTTGATGATCTAAAGAATGGAAAAACACATGCACTAGTTACGGTATCAATGTACTCTTGCATGGAATGTACATACATCTAAGTTATCAATATTTATCTGTACTTATTACGACTAATATGGTGGATGGTCTTCCATCCATTCAGGAATGTCAAAATGTAGGTACAGGTTGTCAGATGGGAAAACAACATTGAAATTCATTTAATATTGATAAAGGATGCTGAGCCAAAGGAGTTTTGGACCTAGTGCATGTTGGTTTGCATGGTCCAATGAAGACACCCACAATGTCTGGAGCAAAGTATTCCTTGCTACTAGTTTATGACTTTTCAAAGAAAATGTGGGTTTACTTTTTGAATAAGAAGTCATATTGTTTTTCAAAGTTTGTAGCATCGAAACCTTTGTTAGAGAAACAAATAGGTACCCAGATCAAAGTTTTAAGATCTAATAATGGAGGTGAGGCTTGTTTCAACTTAGTTCAAGGAATTATGCAAAAGGGAAGGTATACATAGGAAATATACTACTCCATATGCTCCACAACAAAATAGAATTGTAGAAAGGAGAAATAGGACAATTTTGGAGATGGCAAGGTGCATGGTGCATAACTGAAATGTACCATATCAATATTGAACAAAAGAAATAGATACCATGGTCTACATTTTTAATAGAAGTCCTTGTAAATCTTTGTAGAATATAACTCTCGAGGAATCGTGGTCATGCATAAAACCTTACATAAGTAATTTTTGTTTTTTCGGTTGTATTGCTTTTGCACATATTCCTAAGGAAAAGAGAATTATCTTAGACACAAAAAAGAAAGGTATATATGTTTGTTGGCTATAGTGAGAAGTCTAAAGCATACTGACTACTAAATGTTTCTATAAACAAAATTTTGATTGATAGAGATGTTGTTGTAGATGAGAAAATTCCATTCTTCTATGATAATGGTAAATCTATGGATAGTGGTGTATGGGCAACTAATGTTGATTTAGTAACAAGTATTGGTGTTGAAATCAAACAGGGCTCAGAGCCATAAGCATTAGAAGAGTCAAATTCTAAGGGAGGATCTAGTGAAGAAGGGAGGGATTCTCATCCTTCACAACAAAATTAGGAAGGCCAACAAAAGAGACCAAATTGGTACTATAACGTGATGTATGATGTTCAGGAAGATAAATTGCCGAAGGAAATAGAAGGCCTATATACACAATAGAGACAAAAAGTTGTGCAAGGTACTGAGCATAAACATTTTTCTCCAACTTCTATTTTTTTTTGTAGGTATTTGAGCCTAACACATTTGAAGAATCCAAAAGAAAACTTGAATGGGAAGCTGCCATGAAGGTGGAATATGACACATTGATGAAAAATGTGACTTGGGTGCTTTCAACATTACCTCAGGAAAGAATTCCATTGGTTGTAAATGGATTTCTAAAGTTAAATATAAATCAAATGGTTCTTTGGAAAAATATAAGGCTAATATTATCGCCAAAGGATATGCATAGGAGGAAGGGGTAGACTATGAAGAAATTGTTTCCCCAACTGTAAATATGGTAACCTTTCGGTTGGTTATCTCCATTGCTACTCATTTTGTATGGAAGGTATATTAGATGGATGTTAAAATTTCCTTCTTGAATGGACACTTAGAATTTGAGGAGGTTTACATGGTGCAACCACAAGGATTTTAGATTCCTGAAAATAAACATTTGATTTGTCGATTGATAACATCCTTGTTTGGGCTTAAATGTGCTCCATGAGCTTGGTATTTCAAAATTGATCAATATCTTAGAGATTCCATATTCATAAAAAGCTATTTTGAAACCTCTTTATGTAAAAAATAGTGGTGATGACATAGTGATCCTAATTTTCTACGTCGATGATCTTTCCATCATTAGAAGCAGTGTCAACATGATCCAAGTGGTGAAATCTAACATCTGTTTTGTTTTTGAAATGTATGATTTAGGCCTACTTCATTATTGTTTAGGTGTATAATTTTGGTAATCTAATAATACTGTCTTTGTACGACTAGTCAATTATGCCATAAGCCTCTTATAAAAATTTAAAATGACTAAGTGTAATCCTACATCTACACCTATGGAAGTTGGGATAAAACTCTTAGCTTACACCGACTCACCATCAATCAATGAATCATTGTATCAACAATTGGTAGGAAGTTTGATTTATCTTACTACTACTAGATTGGACCTATGTTTTGCATTAAGTTGTCTTTCTCGATTCATTTTTAATCCTCAAGAGGTACATTGGGAAGCTACAAAATGATTTCTTTGATATGTCAAAGGGACCCTTGACTTTGGAATTCTATATCAAAGATCTGTCGACTTCATGCTAGTAGGTATATTGATTCTGATTGGGCTAGATCAGTTGATACGGGGAAGTCAACAATAGGTTATGTGTTCACTCTTGGTTTAGGGGTAATTTCATGGCAGAGTAAGCTACAACTTACAGTTTCCTTATCTTCCACTGAAGAAAAATACAAAGTTCTTGTCAATACAAGTTGTGAGGCAATGTGGTTATGAAGGATATTGGTTTATCTTCAACTTGACCAAACAAAACGAACCTCACTTTTTTGCGACAATTAGAGTGTTCTTAAGATGGTGAAGAACCCAATCTATCATGCCAGAATAAGAATATTGAAGTTCATCACCATTACATCAAACAATTGGTTGATAATGAAGACATTTACCTTTATTATTGTCCTACAATAGAGAAAACTACTGATATAATGAAAAAACCACTTGGTAATGGTAAGTAGGTCAAGTTTAGAGAGAAAATTGGAATTGTATTTGGAAAAAACTATTAGGTAATGGTAAACATGCCAAGTTTAGAGATAAAATTTGAATTGTGTTTGGTTTAGTCAGTAAGGGGGGTATTATATTAATAAGATAAGAGTCTCAATAATGACACCAATGGATTCTTGTTGTGTCCAAGATATTAGGCTGTAGTTTTTATCTTGAAATATAAGAATAATAATTTGTTACAAGTGTCCTTTGGCTATATATTGAAGCCAATGTAATGCAATCGCTTGAGTTGGTGAATTCAATTGATGTGTTATTTAATCTTATAGTATCTATGGTGATATCTACATTTTATTTCATATTGAGAATTATTTTCTATAGTGTGTCTATTGACATTTGATCTTGGGCTACTTCATGATGGAAAAGTGAACACTAGCACTTTGTTTCGTTGCAACCTAGAGTTGCAATCTCTTTTTATCTATTTCTTGGACCAATGTTTTAGTGTTCTCGATTAATGTTTTGGTATGTGTGTCACCCAATTTCCACTTTGTCTATAGCTATAGCCCAAGGGTTGCTAATATCTGTTGCATTCAAATAGAATATTATGAGATATGTACTCTATCGAGTAACTACAAAGGGGGCTCATGAAGTGATGGCCACAACTTCAGAGGCTACTACTTGTATATTTGGCCACATATGTGAGAACTTCATGAATATATCACCTATCTATGTGGAAAGTGGTATATTTATGTCGCAACTGGTCCCTTTCCTCTAAAGAATCTCTTAGTTGGTTCTTTGTTATGAACAAATCCCTCTACATTTCAGTTGCTTTCTTTTTAGTTGTGAAGAATTCGTTGCCAATTTCCATGCTTGAGAACTGATCGACCTTGATTATAAATTCTAGTGAAGTCATATCAATATCCTTGATTACGAGGAACTATAGTGGAACCTGACTAGGGGACTCATGATAACCAATGGAAAAATGTTCTACATATATGTCTCTTCTTGACTATTGGCATCCCCTATGTCTTCTTATTTTCCCTTACCTGATAGTCGCAACACTGCATTACAAATCCTTTTATATTGTTTGTCTACAATAATATATTGCATAATGTCATAATTTCCTTGAATCTTATTCAACATTGTTGCAACATTTGTGGAGTTAACAATGATATTTTTGAAGGTCACCATGGATGAATTGTAGTTTAGTGGCGAGGTAGGGATCCTATGTCCATGTGTATCTCCAATTATTCTTTCTATTCGCTGGGAAATGTTGGGTTGATGATGTCTTGGTATTCTTGCTCCTCATAAATGTCTTCACCTTTTACTTATTTTTGGGAACAATCTATAGTTTGTTCTTGCTGTGAATTTTTGTGGGGGTCTTCTCCTTCATTGCCACTCATTATTCTTGCCATCTCTTGTGGTTTTTGTTGCTACTCTTGTTGTAGTGAATCTTTCTTCTTTAGGTATTGTGACGACCACTCATTGATAATGCATCTTTATTTTATCCTTATATTTATTGCTTCCTCTCCCTTGTATCCTTGGGAAATTATATGTTTTCTCTATCTCAACAAGTGTCTTGATGGTAAATATATCCTCATCATATGAAAGGACTTGATGTCATTTTCCTACTTTGGCATGCCGTATAGCAACAATATTACTTCATGTGTTGTGACCAAACTAGTGACACTCAAAAGAGTAGTTGTTGGCACTAGTACTGGTATGGAAGGGCACATTTTGGGATTCTTGGGAATATACCCTCTTATGATCATTTCAACCACTTTATTTATGTCCTATGTCACTTCCTTACCAATGTAGATATTCTAACCCTCTGTTACCTTCAACATTATTTTGGGCAACTTAAAGAGTGAAGGTGGAGAATTATCTCTTGAACCTTGCCAATTTTCTCTTTATGTTTCCAATAGGCCTAGTTAAGAATTTTGAGCCTACTCTAGGGACTATCAAAGTCTTATATCTCTATGGGGAAAGGTTTTATAATACCTGGCCAAATTTAAATTTATGTGCTCATTGCCTATTTTGTCAAAATTTATGGTTGGGGATTTACCTCAATTCTTCCACCCCTTCCATGATTGGCCTAACATAGATATTGTATTTAATGGCCTTGAATTTGGTCCATTTCTCATAATGTTTGATGACTTTGTCTAGGGAAATTTATTCAAATTTATTTTACCTCCACCATTATGTTGTACCAAACATTAAATTCTCTATGATTCATTGATATTCAATTTTTCAAGATATTTTTACGTACCTCTAATGCTTCAAGGAAATGGAGACCAAATTGCATTTTGGTTGGAGTAAGTCACACCCTTGCGGTGCCTCCTATTTAAAAGTTGAAAATGTTAAAATAAATAACCCATGATTGAATGTTTGGGATTTGAGTATGCTTCACTTATGCCTTCCAAAAACTCATTCATGAAAAATTGGCACCAATTGAATCTTTTACCTTGGACATAGGCATCGATAGTTGAGAAAATGTCAAAAGTCCACTCTCCCCTCTTTTGTTTTCTCATTACTCTCCGTGATATAATTTTTGTTGTTGTTTTGACTGGCTTCATGGTGATGCTACAATGATTGCACCTTTGGTTCCTTTATGCATGCCATGCTCACTGTAGAGTCATCTTCCCAGGTCTTCCTTTATTTCTTATTCTATTTTAATGTTGTAAATTCATGTTGATGGGTTAGAATGACCTTGGCCAACAACAAGGGTCACCCCCAGTGCGAATTCCCAATTATACCTCACAATGTTTGGAATATGGAGACAACCATTAGTGATTTTGGGGTTTACTAGTTGCATCTCATTCCACTGTTTATGGTTCTCTAAACTAAAGAATGAAATGAAACTGAACTAAGATGCAAATCCATGATCCTAGACATGACTAATAGTTACCAAAAATAAAGCATAGAACCACACATGATCTTTCCAATGACCCATGAATTAGTTCACTGAGAATAAATACAAGAATATGAATAAATAACTGCAAACCTAGAATAGTCCAACATTAAAACTACCAACTACAACCCTATGCTCATATATTTAGACAAATATTTCCAGAGAACATAAATAAAAATGCAAAATTCACAAATAAGAATAGTCTATAGTATGAGATACATTCTTACACAACTCTAGTGCTAAGAAAAAGAAACAACATAGTCCACAATAGATACACACATGAATAAGCGTTCTATAGAAAATATCTTGGCCATAAATGGATTCTCTTCATTAAATTTCCAACAATATTACATGAAATATTTAAGATCCAAAATCTCCTTCTCCTTAGAAATTCTAGTGTTTATAATTTTGTACAAGATAACTTCCCCTCTCTTTAGTGGCTAAGTGCTAGTTTCAGTTTCAATAAATTGGCCAAGTGACAATTTTAATTATCTCCTTTTAAGTTGAATGCTTTCTCTAACTTGTTTTGATAGGTGGTAGTCCATATTTTCTTTAAGATTCCTTCCCATTTTGTCTTATACTCTTCATCCACTGATGATGATTAGAAAATTTCTAACATCCATCATGGCAAGGTGGATATTTCAGAATGTTTTTCAAGGTGCAAGAATCCCCATCATCTCTCTCCCCTTTGACTTTCAATGCGATATGCATATCAAAATTTGTGTATTGCATGGATTTTTTTTTTAGTGTGATATGTCACTTCCTTCTTATATTTATATGTGAAAGTCATATGTCGTTCCCCTTTTATCTTTATGTGTGAAATGATTTTGGAACCTTGGTTATGTGTATCGCATGAAACAAAACTTTTGTGCGATGCAATAAAGAGTTGGTCACGGAGATGGAAAATTTGGGAAAGTGTGATGTGTCACACGAAAGGAAAATTTCACACAATGTGATATGTCATGCTGAAACATGTTTGTTGAGCGATATCTCGTGCAAGTAGAAAATTTTGGTCCATGCGATACATCATAAATATATAAAATTTGAGGGGATGCGACACATCACACGAAGAAAATGTTTTGTGCAATATATCACAAGACAATGAAGATTCAAAGAATGAGGTGAAAAAATAAAAATGTGATGGAATGTGCAAAATATTTCATTTAGAAGTTTTTATTTTCCATGTTGAGAGAAACTTTCAAGAGATGAAATATATTGCATGAGTGGAAACTTTTAGTCCATGTGACACATCACAAGGAAGGAAATTTTTGGTTAGTGCAATATGTCGTGACCAAAAATGTTTTATCTACGATATGCATTGTACCACGAGGAAATATAAATTGGGTGTGATATAGTCCAAGACAAGCAAATTTATGCGAGATGCAAAAATAGTTTTTGGAAAAAGTTTGGACAAAAATCAAAGTACAAAATTGTCAAGCAGGGGAAAATATTAATGAACAACTTAGGAGCCTGGTGAGTTCTAAGGGAAATAACCAAAGTAAATTTCATGAGAGGGTTCAAAGTAGAGAAAATAAATAAACAATTTTTTTTTATGAAGGCTTGGAAGTCTAAAAGAGGAGGGGACCCATTCTATTTTGACTTCATTAATGTTAAAAGTTAAAATAGTATATCGGGGTTGTTGCTAGCTCAAAAATTGGCAACACACTGACAAAAACTATGAATCTTCACAAAAATACCTTAAGACAATTACTATTTTTGTTAGAACATTTCACCTTGATGAAGCACCCAATTTTCATCCCAGAGGGTCCCACTGTACCTTGTCATTTATATTAGCTGGATAAGTATTCATTTCCATATTGGGTAGATATCTAGTTATGATTGTGAGGTAGGAGTGTGAATTTCATTTCCTAACTTAATCTTCCATTAGAGGCCAGTGCAATATCACAAGTAATTACATACAATAAATGATGTACAATTAAGGTTGATTATGTTCATTCTTTGGTGTTGCTCCATTGAAAATTAGTGTCCATAGCCTCGATGGAGTCACCCCAGTATCATAGGCCTTGATTCACTACTAGCAGGTGTCCATATCCCTGGTGGATATACCTGCATGTCCCACATGATATGAAATGTCTTCCCAAATCCTTTACCTTTACCTCATTCAATTTTTCTTTTTMTTTTAGAGAGAGGTGGATGGGGGATCTCAATCATCCTTCAAAGGCATGTGGGATGATACAAATTAGTGAGAATTGTTTTAGATATGCCTACTTTATGATAAACATATTCCTTACATGTAACATACCCAATCTCCTAYAGAGTCTCGTTASCACCTTACACATGATCTGATACCAATCTRGAACATCCCCAACCACCCAGGCTRGGATATTCTACTCCATAAAACACTCYGAMAAAGCTCTGATACCAATTTGTAACATCCCTAGCCACCCAGGCTGGGCCATGCTACTCCATAAAACACTCTGACAAAGCTCTGATACCAAACTGTAACATTCCCAACACCACTGACCAATGTTACTATAGAAGCACATTGCGTAGAATCTGCTTTAAAAAGAATCCACGTAGTATGTCTTGAAGTAACACACTTATCCCAAGCTTGATTCACACCACAAAACTTGCAACAACGGAAGCGACATTCTCTTTTCGAAACAACCTTAAACAATAGAATTAAATCAAAGAACTGTGCGCACCAACATACTGACCACACAGTACAATTGTGTGCACAACCACCTTGGTGTCATGCACCACTTCTGTTATTATTGTGCGTGGTTTCTAATTCCTTGACCACACACACAAGTTCCAGCCTTTTGAAGCACACATATTACAATCCTGTGCACCTGACCATTCAATCCTCTTCTTGCAATACTCATAAGAAAAATCACCAAGTTAACTTAACCAACAAGACTAACTACATTGGTCATATCCATGCACAACTACAAATAAAATCTATAAGCACCATAATTACATGTGCAAACAACATTTAACAAAATAACAACAAATACTCATATGCAACAACATACAAGAATTAACCCATGTCAAACATAGACACAAATGCACGTAGTAAACAAGACAAACATATAAGGAATACTTATATTAAATGAAATTCACCAATTGCGGCCTTGAATCAGACGTTCCTCCCAACCATAGATGATGTTTCTCATAATATTTCAACAATAGGTCACCCCTGAGCTAGGGATAAACTCCACCAGGGCAAAAGACTTCTAGAGACACACTAAAGTTTGAATCACAAAAAAATTTCTCACTCCTAGGTGCTCGCTGTTGAAACTAGCCCACAATCCCTCATTCCCCCCACACTTTTCACACCTAAGGAAGTGTTCCCCTTCTATGATCGACAGTCCTTTGGCTGCCCCACCTCCATTTCTAGGGTTACCAACAACAGGCTGGGCAGGAAGTCTCTAAGCCCCGCGACTAATGCTCATCTCACTAGGGTACAACTCACAACAATACTCTCACCTGGAGAGTGTTCTCACGGGTCTAACAACCACTCCACAATAGTTAGTCTCTCACCCAAAGAGTCTTCTCACGGTCTGTCAACCCGTATTCTCGAAAGTAAACTCAGATTACCGCCACAACTCCTTACAAGCTTCTTTGGTAGATAAGGTAATAATTGAATTTTCCATACAATCCGACCCCCTTATGCTCACGATAGCTTGCAACATAAATCATAATACAAATCATACCCAAATTACACTAAGGTCAACAATATATATTGCATGCCTTCCACTTGACACTTGTCAACTTCAAAATTAGCATTAAGCCAACTGGTAACCCGTTCCCTACCCTCGGGAACTTAGGATAAAATAATATTATATCTGAAATTACACTTTTCCTGGAAATATTATAAAATATTCCTTAAGACTTGTGACTTACCCCCTTTTCCCTTTTCCTGTGGAGTAGGAACCCCATCTCTTTTCGTCTGAGTCATTCAACGCGCAACGATGCAATATTATATTAATAAACATGATTATAATTACATGGATGGACACACTGGCCTATATGCGTCTAGGCTCACCAACCTCATAATCACACAGGATCTTTGGCCTCCATACATATCCATTCATTCATGTGAACTAACCCAAGTGTGCACAACATAGTGTAATGAGCACACTTACCGAGGTCTATGCAACACATAGACTGTGCACACCCTATCTTTGTTAACACTTCTCCACACACTACTCTGATGCGTGCAACACAAAAATCCTATCAATGGATCACAAGCTTATATATACATTACATAAATCATTAACATCAACAACTCACCATCCCATATGTATAGTTACAAAGGATTCAGGATGAAGGACACTATAATCCCCTCCCCCTTATTTATGCACTATCCTTAGTGCATCATATTCACATGTACACACAACATTTCAAAACTCTTCAAAATGACGAGGATACTCTTCTCGCATAGCATCCTCGCACTCCCAGGTTACATCCTTAGGACCGTACCAGGTTTATTGGACCTTTACCATCTCCATGAATCAATTCTAGAGCTGCTTTGTTTTTCGATCCAATATGAAAACTGGTCACACTTTAAATCTGCCTTCTGGCTCCACCTGAATCACATTCCAATCAATGACATAATTAGCATCAGGTACATACTTCTTAAGCAATGACACATGGAAACCATTATGAATACACAAGGATGCAGGAAATGCAAGCATATAAGCAACAAGACCAATCCTTTCAAATATTTTGAATGGCCCACAATAGTGCACTGCTAAATTAGAACACTTTCCCAACTTCAAGGAACTTCACCTGGACTTCACTTTTAGAAACACATGATCACCCACTCTAAATTCCCCGTGGGTTCTGCCTTTATATGCACAAAATTTTTGTCTGTCTTGGGAAACCTTTAAATTCTTCCTTATCTTTACCATCTGCTCATCCATTTCATAGAGTATATATGGCCAAATTACTGTATGGTCTCCTGGGTTTTCCCAACTCACTGGCATGTTTCACTTTCTACCATAAAGTGCCTCAAATGGGATAATATTTAAGGATGCATGATACCCATTGTTGTAAGAAAAATCTATCAAATGGAGGTATTCTTCCCACTTGGATGGTTTATCCATCACATACATTCTCAACATGTCTTCAATCACCCAATTTACCGTCTCGGTTTGACCATATGACTCAGGGTGACATGCTGTGCTAAAATTCATACTTGTTCCAAATCCTTTGAATAACCCTTTCCAAAAGTTTGAGGTGAACTTGGAATCTCTAGCAAATAAAATTGTCTTAGAAACACAATGCAACTTAGCAACTTCGCGCACGTATATCTCAACAATGTTTGCTGCTTTGTGCGTTGACTTCACTGGAATAAAATGGGCAGATTTAGTAAGATTTTCCACCACCACCATAATAGAATCACGTTGCTTAACATTCCTAGGTAACTTAGTTATGAATTCCATAGTCACAACTTCCCACTTCCACTCAGGAATGGGTAAAGGCTGCAAAAAACCAGCTGGATGTCTCTGCTCATCCTTGACCTTTTGATATTTGAGACATTTATCAATAAAATATGCAACTTCATTTTTCATTCCTGGCCAAATGTATTGCTTTTTTACCGCAACAATTGTCTCCTGGTAACTTGGATGTCCAACACAAGGAACCTTATGCATCTCTAACAAAATCAGGTTCTTCAACTCTTGATCATTCGACACATAGACTCTATGTCTATATATGAGGATCCCATCCTCTCTCAGTTCATAGCCTTACAACTTCTGTTGCGACATGCCTTGCTGTAAAGTCACACTTATATCCATATAACACATATATGATTTGGAAACCTCCAAAATTATGTCGTGAAAATATGTCTGGTACATGTTAATGGTTGTAACATGCATCTCATGCATCCTCCTTCTAAGTGCATCAACCACCTTGTTCTCTTTTCCTCTGATATGCTTTATGTTGAAGTCATACTCATTGAGGTTGATCCAAAATGGATCCAGAAAGGCCTAAAAATAAAAGTTATCAGAATTAGACGAAACTAGCGCCATTGCGTCCGTTTGGTCACGCTTATTCTGACCATATACTATTTTTCTCAAACGGACATTGTATGCGAAAGTTATCGCATTCTGATCAAATTCCCAAACAGGAAAAAAGTCAACTGGTCAAAGTCAATTGGTCTGTTGGCCCTCGACCAACTTTTGGGGAAACTTTGGTCAGTTTTGGAGGTTTTAGCCCACTTTTGGACTTCAACAAACTGGTTGAAGTAGGAGCGCCCATGCAGAGATGGGATCGTGGATCTCACCTATTTTGAGGGCTATGTGGACCTAGCGAGGGGTCCTCTGAGCTTTGTAACGGGTTTATGGGATGTCAAACCATGGGTTTTCCCCATGTTTAGGCCTTATTGTAAGGGTTTGTAAAGTATAAATAAAGAGGAATGTAGTGTAGAAGAAGTAGTTCTATGTGAAACAATAGATCTGTGTGCATCGAGGCTTTGTGGTCGACTGTGATTTTGTAGACTATTCTTAGTGCTTGAGGTGCTAAGTGTAGTGATAAGAGATTGTGGCTTTGTGCATTTGACCTATTTTTGGAAGGTAAATAAGGAGGATCTAGTGCTTAGTGCGCATATCTCCTGTCTTGTGCGAAGTTTGACTCTGTGGCTTAGTGCACAAGAGTGGCTGGATGTAAGATTTTGGTGAATAATAAAGAGGCGAAGCGGTTTGTGGATGTAGCCCCACCCTCAAGTGAACCACGTATATCTGGTGTCTCATGGTTTTCTTTGTGCAGTGTCATTTCTGTTATGCATTTCCTTAGTGCTTTGATTAGGATGTGTAATGAATATATATTTTATTGCTTAAGTATTTTACGTATGATTAAGGGTAAATGAATGCTATACTTAACTCACAGTGCTAAGTGCTCAGGGTGCATAATCACTTGTTGTTACTGCGCTTATCTGTATTTGATTATGCTCTGCAGTGTTAATGAGTTTAATAAATTAATGCATGTTCACTTCCTAAGCGTTAACATAATATTCTTCAAAGTGCTCTCATCACAGAATCGTGTCCCAACCTGATTACGGACACCTGCATCTTGTAACCCCCCCTGCTTCTACCTTGGGTGAGACTTCGCCTGCTGCGCAGGTGTTGCCGAAAGGGCTGGTAGTCGGGGTTTTTTTGGTGCCCTGTTAAGCATTGAACCCTAGGTATGCCCCTGTGCCAACAAATGGTTCCATTGCCGGGACCTAAAACTGTGATTGCTAGGAACTGAAGTAAAGAAAAAGAAAATATCTGTGCATAGGTTTGCTGCTGAAGTGCATAGTAATGTACTTGACTTGCGAAGCTTTGTGCCAAGAAATTAAGCTTTTCTAAAGAAAAGAGGTAAGATTCTAAAAGAAGCAAGCTTTGTGCTTTGGTAAGAGAAAGATAAGTGATTTTTTTTGTTCTGAAAGCATGAATTTAAGTATGTTTAATAGATTCTATCCTAGTCTAAAGTCTAGGGCGCAGTTGAAAGAAAGAGTTGATTTGAGTAAATTTAATGGAAATGAAGAAAGATATGTTAT
This sequence comes from Picea engelmannii, assembly GCA_009831015.1. Lineage (NCBI taxonomy): Eukaryota > Viridiplantae > Streptophyta > Pinopsida > Pinales > Pinaceae > Picea > Picea engelmannii. The sequence continues at coordinate 454,435 of ML794392.1, forward strand.
TACTATGCATAGAAAGAGTTTTTGGACTAATAAGTGGATGCAAGAACCTAGAAAGATTTTTTGCAGATTACAGGTCCAACACTATGATCCTAGGGGAAGTGCATAGTACAAAAAAGATTGGGGAACATTTAAGAGAAAAAGAGGATTGAATTTGTGTTATAATTGAAAAATGCCGGGACATCTTTCTAAGGAATGCCTTGGGGTAGGCCCTATTTTTCTTTGTTGTATGGTTGTTGGTCATGAGGTTGAGGATTGTCCAAGGATTATTGCTAAAGTTTAAGGGAGGGAGATAAGACAAGAAAATTATGAAACGAGTCAAGAGACTAAGGGTATTCTAGAAATTCATGAAGAGAAAAGGTCAAAGGAAGTTCAGACTATGTTATTATAGTCAGAAGAAATGATGGATGTTCATAAAGATGTCAGTTTACCAGAAGTTCTAAAAGAAAAACAACGCATAAGTGCAAGAATAGAAGACTTTGACATAGACTATATAGTATTTGATGAAGAAACACAGGTGAATATTATGACAGAAGAAACTTGGGAAGTTTTGGGAAAGCCTATTGTGGTACCTTATTTAGGAAGGACAGGCTTGTTTAAGGGAAAGATGATAAATTTATGTGGAAGAGTAACTACTGTACCTATTATTGTTCATGGAACATCGACTGAAGAAGAATTTGAAGTCATTAGGTTTGTTAAGGACAACGCCCCTTTCCCACTATTGTTAGGTAAGACTTGGATTGAGAAGGATCAAATAAGAAGGAAAGCAGAGGAAGAAGCTACAGAAAAGAAAAATAAATAATTAAGGGATTTCATAGATAGGGAAATAGACCAACTAAGAGAAGAACGAGAGCATAAATTGAAGCAACAGATAAAAGTAACAATGCAGGAGGGACATAAAGAAAAATAATTAGCTATCAAGGTTGAAAGAATGCAAGAAGGCTTGAAGTACCTATCTATCCAAGAGAGAAGTGTTCCAACTCAAGAAGTGTTAAGAAAAGGGATACTAACTTCAGAACCTTTGAGGATACCTCAACAGTGTGAAGCCACTACGCTGGGGGAAGATAGTAATAAAAATGGAAAGAGGATTCCAGAATCAGTTAAAAAGACTGAGATAACAGGAAAGAAGGCAAGGAAGCTCAATAAAAATAAGGCTAAGTTGGAAAAGCTACAAGAAGTTAAGGAAACTAGATGGAAGACTTTGTAGACTGGAACCTTGCAGGAGGCAGGTTCGCAAGGTTTGAACCTCGCTGGAACAACATGTCCGTGCATATTTGGACTTTGCCTTGGCGAAGTTATATAACCATTGGAGGCACCCCGACTGTTATACTGACACTCCAGAATGGTTAGGAAACACATTTATGGGTCTATAGTGTTAAGCCCTAATATTGGCTCATTACCCCTTAATTGGGGCATATTACATTAGTAATGTTATTTTATTTATGTCAGCTTTATTCCATTAGTTGTAATTATACCTTTTAGTCTCCTATATATACCAAGGAGACATTTTCATTTGGAGCCATCTTGTACTTGAACATTTATGTGGGGTAAAAGGAGGTTGCCCCTCAAAGAGGCTTATTATCTGAAATTATCTCGTTTTCAAGGTGTTGAGTACTTATTTTGACGTTTTTCTATGCTATATTGATATTTGGTTCTTAACATATGGCATTAGAGCTCAAGGTCTTGGGGTTTCGCTGCTACATCCGAGACACCTTAGAGTTTTCACTATAACTTTTTTTCTACAATGTTTCAAAAGAAACGACTTGGATAAGATTTAGTAGATGGATCAAGGTACGTTGGGTTAAAATTTCAGCTCCTGAGGCCTTATACTTTCGAAGATACAACCTGTACAAGATAGGGTTCTGGAATCATCCTGAAATGAGTCATTGCGGAAGTTTCACTATAAAACGTTTTCTGTAAATTTTGAGAACTTGAAATCTAGAGGATATTCACAGAAATTAGTAAGGTATCTATGGTAAAAAGTGCAGCTTTTGGGTCATCTTACTTTTGTAGATACACCCTATGGAAGATAGGGTATCTGACTAGTCCTATTGACTAGTCTCAAGAAGGTGTTCCAGGTAAAACAATCATAACTTCTTCCTAGAGTATCCAAATTGAGTGAGACTAGTTTCATTGGATGGTGGACAGGCTTTGGTATTTCTGGTATGATTTTTAGAATTTTATATCAATTATTTTGTGCGGGGCACACTATAAAAGTGAGATCTGTTGGAAAGGGAAAAAATCAGCAAGTTGTGGGGAAGTTACCTTAAATTCCACTTGGCACATCCAATTTTGATCAGACCTGTGGCATTGCAGAGAAGAAATATCAGAGAACTACATAAAAAAAAGTTTCATACCCAGAAGGGCTGAAACTTGGGAGATACAACAGAATAAAGATTGTCTAGCAGAACCACCTCAAAATCAAGGTTCAAAAGTGATACTTGGCCAACATGCCACCTAAAAAGGGAACTTATACACCAAATAAGCCTCCAGACAATCCTAATTGGACTCTTTATGAAGGTGAAGAAATGCGTAGGGACATAAATGATTTACAAAAGAAGATAGTAACAAAATATAAACTATAAGAGATGGAAGCTAAGTTGGAGGCAATAAATACTAAGATGGATGGTTTAAAAGAGGAGATCATGGAAGTATTGAAAAATTTCATAATAGAGAAGACACCTGAAAGTGAAAATGCATCCCATGAAATTCATGATGAGGACACAAAGAAGGTGAATCAAGAATGGAGAAA